>PNEQ01124923.1:0-106505 GCA_003012365.1 Medauroidea extradentata
GTCCGGTGGGGCGGGAAGGGGACGCCGCCCAGGAAAGCAAAGATGCGAACCGCGAGGCACTAAGAGAAAAGTCTTAAGACGAGCCGGGTGTGTGTGAACTCGGGAGGACAGGTGTCGGGATCTTCGTCGTCGGGTTTGTAAGGACGGTGGACAGCGAGCTCGGGGTCACCGGTGGGTGGACTTTTCGGGTGATCGCGGCTGGTACCTGCAACATAATTAACGTCGTGACCGATCAAAAGCCGCCGGAGGAAGCGCCTATTCTTTTCGTCGAAATAAACTATAAGTATCTACCTCTCGTGACGCAACCCGCAGTGCGTGAGTCCCTTAGGCCGATTTAAAAAGAAACTTCTTTGTTATTTTATTTCAATTAGAGCTAGCCGAGCCCCATCAACAAAAGCGTCGCAAGGTATTTAAATATCAAGTATAATATAATCCCTTATACCACACCTAACATTGTCCAAACAAGCTTCAGTGCACGTAGGGTCTGCGGTCGCAGATTGGTCAGACCATTCGCCTTCCACCAAGGCGATCCGGGTTAGGTCCCCGGAATTTCGCTAGTGGAAATCGTGCCGGACGATGCCGCTGGTCGGCGGGTTTTCTCGCGGATCTTTCGTTTCCCCCGCTCTTTCATTCCGGCGCTGCTCCACACTCAACTCATGTCACACCTCAGCAGAGCTAAAAACCTAGATGTTGAGCGCAGACCAATATCTCTCACTACTCATTCAGTGGGCGTGAGTTGGTACGTATCAGTTTATACACTTGAACGCGCGTAGACGTAAAGTCATTTAACCTGTACATAGAAACACACAAACTCCTCGTCATTGTTTGGAGACAAGTTAGATTCCACTGGCCTATACTTGTCCGAACACACTCCATGGAGTTTTACAGGAGGAATGGGCAATACTCTAGGAGGTCATAGTTCTGTTCATTGTGATCATAAAAGTTCACATGAACATGGAGTCAGTATGTGACGGTGTTCGAGATAGTCCCGTTTGACTGAAAAACACTGATAACCTGCCAAATTAATTTTATAGTTTTATTTGTTTTAATGTTGTCGTTTCATTGACAAGGAGATTGTAACAAACTAAAAAAAATTCATATTAACGAGTTTTGTATTTTTATCACACATTTTTTTGAAAGAAAAAAAATAAATTTTTATTTACAATAAATGTGTATGTAACATACCTTTTCGTAGAAGAAATAACAGGATTTGCAAAACTTCTCTCTTCATGTCGTGTCGTTGTTTGGTCCAGTGACACGATTTCACAATAAATTCTCAATTATTCCACCACCGGCTTAAATGCATTTGTCAACTCGCTGAAGAATGTGACGTGTTGCCCGTCAGAGATCATCTGGAAGTTCCTGTAAGCCAGCAAAAGCATTCACTACTCAAACGAGCAGATCGTCTCGTGTGTTAACGTTACGTCTGTAGACTTCACCCTTCACACAACGCCATAAACAATAATCTAAGGGGATGAGGTCGGGAGACCTCGGTGGCCAGGGAATGGTACTACCTCGACCAATCCACCAGTTAGGAAATATGTAATATTATGCTCCCTCATCTGGTTATATAGGCTACATAAATTCGTATCTTTCTGTGCCCGCATTTCAGTTTAGTGGGTATTTTTCAGTTTATCTTATTCTTTGGATGAAAGGTCCCTCAGGTGCACCACACAAACTGCCGGCCAACAGTAGCAGTCAGGTGAACATACATTCATTCACTTTGGGTCCAATCAGCGAACAGATAACTAAAATATGCCGATACCTTCCTATAAGAAGTCATTTTCGAGAAGCGCCAACATGTCTGTTAGGTTGTTTTGAAGCACAGAAAAAGCGTAAGTGGTAAAGAAGATGTTAGATACGACAATGATTTTTTTTGCAACTTTATTTATATCACGATTGTTTCGGCAATATTTAAATGGAGTTTATTTCGGCGCTGCTGTATGTCCGTTTTCCACATGCTACCTGTATCAATACACATCCATTTTGATATATCCTTATATTAATTCAACCTGTGCAAACACACAGCCACTTAATTTTAACGTGAATTAACCAAACGATATTCGATATATTTATCCGGTAACCCAGAGTTCTGACGATTTGTGCTGTTCGTGGTTAACTAAACATTTAACAAAGCCGGCGTAGAATCTACGGTACTTCTAATGTGTCTCCTGCGGTGCATATAATTAAGCCGATTCTACAATGCAGTATGAGGACAAAATACGGCATCAATATTAAAATTCATACTGTCCTATGAATGTTTCGTTCGTAAAATTTCACTATATCCAAGCACAAACCACTAAAGACTACGCACATGATTTCCTTCTCAATATAACTGTCACTGTTATACTTTATAAAATAATTTATGTTTATGTTGTAAATGAAACATAGCATTAAGACTATACAAACGAACCAAGTTATGTAGCTATTATGATTGCACTTTCGTTCACCAATTTGCGTTTGTGTGTGGCAATGTTCAAGGTAATGTGTCACCCCGTGTCTGTAGTATTGATGGTATTTATTTGTAAGCCGCGGTATTTGTAGTCGTTAAACAATTTTTATCTAAATTTTGCGACTAGCATCTAACGTCTCTGCAAACATTCATATGACTTTCGTTGCAGAATATGGTTTGATATTCGCTCGGGCGAGTCCGCTTTAATTTTTCCGACATCGAAATGAGGTTGTCAAACTACCGAAAACATAGATGACTTTTTTACGTATTTACGAATTTACGAATTTACGAATACTTAGTGATTACAGAAAAAAGATGGGCATGGATAACTGGGTTATAGTAACGTACTAAAGCTTATATCGTTATAGTAACCTCTGCAATACTGACACCGTGTTAGCGATTGACTGCTATGTGCGCTATCTCGAGACAAAGGTCTCTTGACGTTAGGTAGGTCTAGATAGTCATGGTCTTTCTTAAGAGTAACTGTCGCCCACTCTTTTAACATGTTATATAGCTTTTTATGTGGCAGAACTTGTGCATTGGCCTGGATTCATCCACCGTGAATATTCAACCGATATTTACACATTAATTATGAGAAACCAGCATTTTATATGCAGATTTTTCGAGCAATATAAACATTCACCATTATCTGCACTTATTAATTCTGTATAACAGTGTAATTCTTAAGAGAAGATGGAACCTATTCACAGTGAAATTTGTTTAATGAAATTGCAAGGAAATTGAAAAAGTTTTTCATAACAAAAATTTCGTGAGTAATGCACGTTCCTCATATGTAACTGCAATCTACGTTATAAAATTACAGTGTTATAAATATTCCACTGAAATGCGTCATACACAAGCAACTTGCTTTCTCCCAAAGTGATCTAAAATTGTTTACTACGATTTAAAATTGTATTTGTTTTCTTTTATAAAATTTATGCTAATCTCAAATTTCGGTAAACGATTTCATTATTAATTTATTTGCCAAGTTCTTTTCGGTTAGTTCCAAGTTTCACGAACGATTTTTTTCACAAGTTCGTTTTAATTTGATCTGCACCGTAATTATGTACAGTATTCCTTTTCAAAAAAGTGAGAGCTTTTAAGTTCTTAAATACTCTTACCCATATATTCATACTATACATTCAGTACAAACGCCACTACACACTACTGTAAATGTTAATTCTGCTTGTAATATAACTTCAAAGCAAAGTGTTTTCTTTGCAGCCTCATTATGTCGCCGTTCGCTGCAATCAGTTTTGAGCATCTATGTCCGTGGTCACTGCAATCTCACTCCAGCATCTGACGTCAGTAGTTGTTGCAATCTCTCGTCATAATCTTTCAGTGGCTGCCATAAATGAAATATAGTTTCTCACACACGCTCGATATGTTGGCGTGACACGTACGTCTGGCAAGACTGATGTTAGAGGGCTACCACGTCGGAGGTGGGCGAGCATTCACATGAGACGACAGAGATGACATCGCCCACAGCAGCTTGCTCTAAGAGTCTCCGTCACAAGTCGCAGTATTCAACTGACAACAGAACCATGTTTTCATGTGTATGTGTATATATATATATATATATATATATATATATATATATACACACACACAATGTACATCACATGAATGTACACAACATTTTTGAACAAAGATGTTAAAACATTTTCGGCATATGCTGGAAATTAATTGTATGTTGCTATTTACCAAAACTTCATTTTTGAATATTGGATATATATATTTTTACAAACTATAGTGTGAGGCAAATTTCTGTCAAAGAAATCTAAACATAATTGTCACCACGAAACATACACAACTTAAAACTGAAAAATTCCATAAATGGAATCGGATCAGAAAAGAAAAGACGTGCAGCCATAAAAGTAAAATATGAAAGAAAAAACAAGACATCACGAAGACGGGCAACACAGGTATAACGCCTACTTTGGCAAAATAACAAACAGATAAAACAAATGTACTATACAAATACGACACGACGATGAGACGAAACAAAACAGAGTCGCTTTTATGTTTTCCCATCATCTTTGACAGACATCAGCATCGCAAAGGTGCACGTCCGAAAAACCGCATTCAGTCATGCACTTCCATTGCACAACTCTTTCAACTATTTATGATATCACACTTTTGCTGTGTTTACATCGACATTTCCTATTCTCTATCTACATCCCGTGCGGAAACTGGTGAATAATAGTTTTGAAATATTGTATTTTTTTACCAAATGGTAGCCGTAACGATAAGAAAGGCAATGACTGTATTTTATTGCAAATATATAGCCTATTAAATTACAAAGATGTAATTTTAATTAGCTACGCATATTAATAGTCAAATCCTAGTCTTCGTTTGACTTAAAGTTGGAAATTTTAGTACAAAAAATAAAATTCCTAACATTTCCTGCCTTAAAATCAATATTTCCAACGGAAGGAAGGCGTTTTTTCTTTTGTAGAAACCATATATAAATTACAACAAATATATTAAAAGCGCCACAACTTCCAGTCTGCTTCTCTTTCATTTTACTTTTCGCTTTGATAGATGTTTACTCAAACACAGTATAAATCATTATATTGTACTTGATCCTGGAAATCCTCAACAAAATTAATGACTGCGTGTAAATTCAACAATATATTTTTCACATAATTCAGACATTAAATCAATTCGTAAATTCTCAAAGTAAATACTAAATCAGATAAATTTATTGACAGTACCTTCCACATTAATATTTTTAATGTTTAATACGCCTATTCGGAAACCAAAAATTTTTTCTTACTACTGTTTTACCGACTGAATACTTTTAAGATTGTAGACATGCCCTTTGATTGTGTTTAGGGCGAATAAAATATATTTATATCCTACAGTATTTTAATAACGGCACATCAGTCAAAGTTGTTTACTATTTTTATGCGTACTAGAAAAAAAATAACTTGCTACAGGAATAAGTTAACTCACAGCGAATGTAAATGCGAGACATACTTACCGAAACGTCTCATTTCACTCGCGGAAAAAGTTACGCAGTATAAAAATAAATATGATGTCGAAAATTCGTCTTTTTTACGTGTTAGATCATTTACACAAGAAAAATTATATATTTCGTAAAGCCCATAGTTATTCGCTGTGAGGTATCTTGTTTTTGTAAAATAAATAGTTTTTACGATAATTTTGTCTGATTTCTCAATGTGCACAATACTATTCATCAAAAAATTCTGAATGGAATAAAATGTCATGAAATGTAGTTTATACACGTTTGACAGTATTCTGTACGCAGACGGGTTCTTCCCAACGGTTCCATTGTCTACAAATCTGACAATTATCTATAACGGTCCAGTAGGATGACAATGAAGGCTACAAACTCTAGAGGAAACGCTAACATCCACACTTTAATTCAAACAACCACGTAAACGCATACTCTTGATATTAATTTCCCAATGTTCCGTGAAAATCTGTGTTTATACGAAGAGCCCCGTATAGTAAACAACTACTTAAATGCAATTATTTTTGTTGGTTTACAATTTGAATAAAGTAAAAAGGGTAAACGTATTGAGCGAGATAAAAGATAGTTCATTGGTGTAGTAATGGGTGAAGAGTATAGAAGAGTGTGTTTGGCAGGACAGCGCCACTGTAACAAGGCTGCAGTACTGTTAGCAGACAGCGCGCAGTCCACAGTTGTAATCTGATCACAGCGACAATATGCGAGCTTGAAAGCTGCTGTTATTCCCCACCAGTCGCCGACATACTCTCTGTTCTTTCTGATGTATCTGACTACAGCAAGTAGTATACAACACTCGCTGCCACTCCACGTTAGGAAACACCTACAGCTCTGTACTAACTCTTTCCGTACCGTAAAGTGGGTATACTTTGCGTCAGCAGGAGTAACTTTGCACAACCAAAAATATTTGTTTCCAGGTTGTTTGGTGAAATATAGACACATCACGACTGGGTATTAAAAAAAAAACTATAATTTCATACCATCGAATACAATCACTTGTCTTTCAACTATCAGCACAGGAAATATATATTTTTTTGTGGTGCAAAGTTACACATGCTGGTGCAAAGCATACCCAGTTTGCGGTACTGATTTCTGCACCAAAACATATCTTATTTACAAAGAAAAAGATATTTCTGATGATGGTAGCCTGTGAAATATTCTGGTTTTACACGTTTAGATGCAGCAGTTCGCCACATTATTAAATCTCGTAGCGCAAGACGTAATTCTCCGCTACTACGCAGCGTGACTAATATAACGTCTCTCAGCCAATCAGTGATCGTTTTTGTCGATAACAGCGCGTACTACTAATAATCATATTTCTCAGATACAGAGCATTATTGCCACCTTGCTCCCACGAAGTCAAATAAGGAATTGTAATTTTTAATTGATGCTGTTGATAAATAATAAATGTATAGGAATATCGTATGATACCGGAGGGTCAAAGTAACTCACCACGAAGTGCAGACTTTATTATTGAAGGCCCGAATGCATCTGTTCGCCCTGAGGGATGGCATTAAATAAGGCCAACAATGGAGAAGCGCCAGAATGAGAAAAGGGGGGGGGGGGTAAAACGGAAGAACCCCGTGGAAACCTACAGAGTAGTGGCATCGTCCAGCAAGAAAATCCCCGCCGCGAATCGAGCCTGTATAATATTTTTTTTAAAAGGTAAGTGGTCTAACTACTGCGCCAATCGCGACCCAGTACAGATGCTACCAAAACTGAACACGACCAACGATCACTTCAGTCAGTGGCGACATCCGTGCTGGTGCCATCTATGCTGCTGAACGTTGGAACATAGTCCATAATGGCGCTAAATGTCAACTTATGGCATTGGCAATGTTAGATAAACGATATGGCTTACATTATGTTACAAGAACGTATATTATCATTTCTAACAAATCTGAATCATAAAACTAACCGTATAAAGTAAGAAAATTTTATGATTGCCAAAGAATACAATTATTAAATTTCATAACGTTCTAATTATAAAATAACCGGTTTTTAATTATACCGCTTAAATTTACAGTCGCCAAAGCACTATGATTAATTGTCACAAAAAAACCTTCCGTATTAATTATTGTTCTCTGCCATACAAGCTGCTCGAAAACATACCCTAAATATTTCTGAAAAAAAAAAAAAAAGTCACCGTTATGTAGTGTAACAAATAATTTAGTTTCATGCGTGAAGGTAACATCTGCTATTAAAATTCCGTCGTATTTTCTCAAGGTATTAAAAATGACGTTGAATAAATCTACGATATTTTGAACAATTTTTGTGTTATCAAAAGCTAAGTCATACACAAAATTAATGTTTAAATCGACCGTCAACAAACACAAAAAAGGGGCTGACTAACCTCGAACTGCATACAATTTGAACGTCATGTAGTACAGCTATTTGATGTCGTGGTTGTGCCCAGTAGGTTGTGCTGAACAAAACTATAGCCATCATGTTCTATTGCATTTACATCAATAACAAAGTGACAATGTCTGTTACATACGCAATACCAGTCACATTCTGTCTATATCGTCACACTTGTGTTTAGTTATGTGGTTTATATCACGCGTGTGTTAAGTATTGTCTACTCCCAGTTTTTTTTAATGTATTATTGACACATTTGTGTATGTTTATTTAAAGAAAACATTACGTACTGATCCCTTGCACCAAGAGCGCGTTTTTGCTCACTGCTAGGTACAGGCAACGATAAGTGTATCATAATTGATATCTCATGACTGTATAACGGTATGCAATTAGAGGTATGAATATACATAGGCAAGCACTACGCATTCAGTTACTTCACACGTCACAAATTAGTACTGGAAATATTTCTGTTGGTTTCAAAAACTGTTTAAGAGGCTTATGCACCTGACGCACGAACGGTGTTGTAGGGTGCCGCGCCTCTTCTATTCTATGCGAAACTCCTTAACTTATTCACAATATGTTTATCTACGAAAAGAACACACAGTTCAAGCTATGCTTCTATCATTTTAAAAATGCAACATGCTTATTAGAAACATGTTTTCAGGGCCCCTCAAAGTGGCTAAAAACTTCTTTAGACTGCCGTAACTGGAAAAATACTACCCGGATTGGTAAAACTGAACGTTAGAAGCATGCGTTGGTCTTTACTACAAACTATCCTCTAATAATATTGTAGGGTCGCCGCTTTAAGTCCCAGAGTAAAGAGAGTAGTAGGAAAACACTGCTCGCCAGTTTGGCGCGCCGCGAATATAAGCGATGTTGTTACCGTCCAGTGTGGAAAGTTGAACCTTATCGCTTCACTGTCCCCGCGCATTAAACGCGGATAGTTACACCCGGTACATAGCCCTCTTAAACTCTTTGGTCTGGTCATATCATCAGTTTTGACAAAAATCCACAATAATCCTATCCGTTTATAATTCCTGCATTGCTTAACTTTTCGAAATTAGTTTTTTTTCGCACACATATAACTAAATTTCTCGACAGTTCATTTAAATACATACAACGCAGCTCAGACTATCGCTTATAAATATGATAATTTTTCCTCGTAAGAAACGATTATATCCAACTATATTTAAGATGATACTGTCTTATAGCAGTAATCAAAGTACATACCAACACATGTGAATCAAATAACTAAAAAAAATATAATTTGAAACCTTCTATTGTACGTTCATATCCCATCAAAATATCCTGAAAATAGAATTTATCGATTGCATGTTTTTCAATAAGTAATTGCATTACATTTTCACCCAGTACATATTCTTGATTACCAGTTTTACCAGAAGTGTTAAAAGATTTCATAAGTGACGACAACTTTTGAATAGCTGTTACTACAGTTTAAAACAGAATTAATCACTAAAATAACACAAGGCATTATCATCACAATATTCACGGCTAATATTATCCATTGCTTTAAAAGGAAAGTAAAAAACTAAAAAGTTAAGAACAGGTCTTAAGATGTAGGCTGATTTCGTGTGTAAATAAAGCGTTTTTTTCCTAATAGGGGTTTAGGTAAATATTAGCTGCGCCCCAGTTCATGTCACACCGATCTACATAATGACACATCAACATATGGCTTCATTCATGAACGTGGCAGAAATAATGAAGAACTTCAAGCTATAGGAAGCTATAGAACATGTTTATTTTCACTTACATCTGTCAAATGTGTCTGCTAGTTGGTTGTAGAAAATATGTTGGCAAACAGCAGGCAGTCGTATTAAAGAAGATTAAAATGTAAACCACAATCATAACTAACAGCAATTATAGTGTTAGATGACTTAAGGTTTATGAATTAAAAATAACTTTATCTGTCAAGACATGTGACAATATACTATGTTAAACGCTCTCAAGTTACAAAATACTGCACTCGGCAAAACAGCAGAATACTTCCTGCACTTCTCGTCCAATGATAAACGTCAGATAAACACATTTTCATAGCGTTACAAAAGCTTGAATATGCACAACTTTTATTTAAAAATAATTGTATTTAGTTTGAAGAATAAAAAGGAATAACAAGTAAGCGAGCTGGCACTCCTGATATAACTATTGAAAAGAATTGAACCTACTACGAATGCCAAAAATATTTGCAGGATCTATCGTACTATTCACAAATTGCAGTAATGTTCATAAGAATTATGTTCGGCTATTATTAGTTTACAAATATGTTTTAACGTAAGATTTCCTAAATTACTGCATACACCTACATTGATATCTAGTATTGTTGTTGCGTATCAGTGCCCCAACAAAGAGTTTTTTTGTTGGCTGAATCAACGCCTAAAAAAGTAAATTACGTCAGATTTTTTAACGGGATGTTTGTACAATTAATAAGCTGTAATTGTGTATTTTTAATCAATTTTGTGGTTGAATAATCAACGAAAGACACTGCAACATTTGTATTGTTTCAAATTTTCCTCATAACTTAACATACAATTGTTACAATCTTTCTTTATAAAGATCATCAGGAAAATGTATTTACTGTACTATAGGTCTGCGTTCAGGCGCTTGACATGTACGCATTGTAGTGCTTGCCAAACATTTGCTGACCGAGGGTGGGACTGTAATAATGAGTCTTTGCCAATAACGTTACGTAACTTACATCCGGTGCGCCTCGGTGCCTCATAGTAAGAGGGTGCAGTTCATCCGAAATTTTCATTCACCGATTTCACAGTTTTGTAGTTTAATATAGTCTTACTACAAGAAAAAAGTGTATTTTTTTGGCAGCTACAAAATATTATGTTGGTATTTACCCTGCAGGATACTCAACAAAGTTTGTTGTTACAACTTGAACACTGTTGTCACCAAAAAAAATTGTGTTTGCAGTAGGCCTACTTTACCATGATTTGGCGGAAAACGTTTATAAGAAAATGTAAAAACTTTTATTTGACTATTAATACATTTGTAACTCGCTGGACGACTCATGTGTGGGAGGAAAAGTTTTCGATTACAGAGAAGCCAACAGGGTTTCAAATAATCACTCAATGCGTGGACGACGTTAAACAGAATACGCACTGGCCATGGCAGAGATTCTGAGGCTCTCCATAAATAGCGGGAGATTCCATCCTCAAAATGTGACTGCGGAGCTAAATAGCAAATAACCCGACACATAGTGATAGAATGACCATATCGATCCTACATGTGAACCCTTCGCCGTATTCCTTGCGGCAACAGATGAGGCAACTGATTATAACCGACGTCTGGATGTTAATTTGTAACTTACGTTCTTAAGTGCGGTTTATAGTATGAACACGTGTACAGTGATCTATGTTGCCGTTAATGTTATATGGATAAATAAATATATACATTTATATAAATTACTATGTTTGCAATACGATAAAAATATAACGTGGAAATGCTGGAGCAGAACTGATTCTCTCTGACATTATAGTGTGTTCCACCTATATAGATGTTATTAGAACATTAGAAACGAAACAAACAGCTTAGAGACTCAGGAAGGAAAATTAAGTAGCCATGATGTTAAAGAACCATCCTTACATTTGCTGGGAGTGGTTATGCTAAACCATAGTAAATTTCAATCACGTGAACATGACTGACAATCGGAACCAGGTTTTCCTAATACTAGTCAATCGAGTGAAGACTCTCGTTCAATTTTCGGCTCCGGCCATCCTGATTCTCGTCTTCCATTGTTTCCCGAAATCGCTACAGACTAACGTTGGATGGTGCCTCAGCTTGCTGCAAGGCCGGTTCGTTTCTAAGTATCTGGCATCCCTGCATATTTTGTGTAAATATGTCTAATGACCTCTCTGTTGACGAGTCGTAAAGTCCGCTTAAAATAAAAAAAAACGTGACTGAAGGTATTTCTAGACAGTTATTTTCCTATACTAATAATTGTAATACATTTTATTGAAATTATACTGATGTCTCATAGGCACGTGCTTCAAATTGAGTTATTGTGAATCACGGTGCTTGTATGTTGTGAGATTGAAAATTGCGCGATGCGAGTGAAAAGTATCCATGATTAGTTGAATACAAAATTTTTGAAAGATGATCCAGTACTTCAATTAATTTTGAATTAATCTATTATTAAAATCATTACTGCACTGTAATCATTTGACGATTTCTATGGTTGATTTCTTGAATATTAATGTCCATTTAAGATTTCTGTGGCACTCATAATATATTCAACTTACTAAAAAAAAAAAATTCTGAGGTTCAAATTGTTGAACTTTAACTGTTAAAAGTTCGGAAAACTGGGTGAAAAGGAAAACCTTTAAGCGCTAATGAAAATTTCTAAGTACACCGTGTGCTTTAAAAAAATGCTTACGAAGGTATTTGCTGTGGGATACACTAACATATGTTGTGAAAGTTTTTACAGTACGCTTGATTCATCGCTGTTTGTTGCTAAATCAATAATTTTGTGCAAACATGCAGAAAATGTTCCGGACATATTAAATTTTTGTTACCATTGGAGTATAATTGACTTTAGCAACCTACTTAAAGCTAAATCATTGCAAGTCATCCTTATGTTAAATTATATCCGCAGACATCATTTTTTAACTAACTCTTAGTCTATTGATATATTCGGGACACTGTTTTACAATGTGCTATATGCACATCCGCACACGAAAGATAGAATTTACGCTAGACGTAGCTGAAAAACTGATCGCTTGCATGTTCCTCTTCATACACATTTCCAGTTCGGAGCCATGTCCATTTCTGACTCTAGGAATCATATGGTTGGACATTGAGTTACACAACGTAAGTGGTTGATGCATTCAGTTAGTGATCTAAGGAAGTATAAGTTTTTAGTGTCTACGTAAACATTAAAAATGGCAATGGACAAAATAAATTAATAATTACTAGTTAATTGCTGTTTTTTTATTATTCATACTACGTTTTTAAATAATACATTTAATTATCTAAATTTTTGGCATCATCCAGTGTATTAAACTAAGATGGTTGAATAAATATTTTGTAGTTATGTAATGAAGATAGGCAAATGCGAAGTTTTCATTGACGTACCAGTCAAAATACAGTAAATTATGAATTACTGATTTACTAATCCTATACATGGGGATACGGCATTTACCAGACGGTCATTATACACTGCCACGAAGTAGCATATGTGATAAGCTTGCTGACGTGTTGTATTACCAATACTACGTTAGCGTGACTAAGGTCGGGTGATATGTTCGACATCTGCACGTGGGCAGTGACATACACTAACTACGACCTCGGCATTCAAGGGCGGTCTGCAACTTAAATGTCACGGTGCGTCCGTGCAGTTTAAAGGCAACGTTTGCAAGCCGCACTCCTGCGAGCTACAACATTAATAAGGGGCTTTCGAGTAATTCATTCAAAAGTGAAAGGAAAATAAAGTAAAATAAAAATGAAAGTAACATATCCATGTTGTCGCAACCTTGAATTCAGGGACAGTATGACTGAGTTAATAAGCGGACATCGTTTACCGAAGCCGAAGGAAAACACCCTGTCTTCTCTCGACAACCTAACAAATTGTAGTTGGGGCAGAGACTAAATGACCCTGGTGGGACGGATGAGAATAGCCAGAGTACATTTAAAGGCCTTCGACATCAGCCATGTTTTCGACTTGCTGTCTACTCAGGAGACAACGTGAGTCGCCGAGGTAAAAAGTTGCATGGTTCTTGCACTCTGTAGAAAACGTTGAATCAAATTATTGTTTAAAGACTTTGCTATGGTTTCTGACCGTTAATGGAACAATATAACATTATATCTCGTGGAAAAGGAAGTTAGGATCGTAATTGTAAATATTCGTGATGTTGCTAACATTGTCGTGTAAATGTGTTAATAAAGTGACATAAAATTTATTTTCGTATAAATTATTACAACTCAAGTGATAGACATTATTTCAAGAGATTGTAGCAGAAATTACGTAATAAATGAGCTTTTATTATTTGTTTTATTTATTCCGCTATTATTTACATATATATGTATATATTTTTTAATTTGCAACATAAATCAGGGATTTGATCAAGTTACAGGATCATTTTGCTCACTTATTAATGTAATGCTGATGAAAATAAAATTTCGTAAGAAACTTAGCCTAATTAGACAATTTCTTTAGAGCTTTCGTTTTTCGTTGCATATAATACTATCTATAGTAATACCAATTATGATTTTCATAACTTCATAAAGTAACATTTAGTATAAAAAATTAGACAAAATAATTGAAATTTGTCTAGATAAATAATTGTTACTATAGAGTTAACAAAAAATTTACAACGATAATGTATATAAAACTATAATTCTTACTTGTATAAAATATTAAACACCTCTATCCATTTATTTAAAGCACTTACTATTGAAACAGCAACATATTACGCTACATTTTGTCGTTGAAAACTAAAACTGAAATCTTTAAAATGTTGTTAGGATTTTCTTTTCATTATAAGTTAATGTATTTTGTTGGGTAATGTTGCGGAGTCACAGAAAATATACGGTTACAGAAAATGATTAATCACGAGTAAATGAGCAACAATAATTAGGAAAAACCAAGAAACCTAGATATGACTGTAGCCAACAAACATGCGAATAATTCTGAAATATAAATATGGTCAGTATAAAGTAAAAACTGAAAAAAAAAAAAAAAAAAAAAAAAAAAAAAAAAAAAAAAAAAAAAAAAAAAAAAAAAAAAAAAAAAAAAAAAAAAAAAAAAAAAAAAAAAAAAAAAAAAAAAAAAAAAAATTAAAACAATCATAACAGACAAGGACATACTAGGTGCATGTAAAAGTCGAACAATGATGGACAAAGGCAACGAGGACAACGTAAATTAACACAGCGACAGACATGGCTGTAGATAAGACAACGCAACGAATATAACACAGATAATTATAGTAGCCAGCATTCGACAACAGCTGCGACGTTTTAGTTTAGATTTTTTTTATTTTTGCTACATTGAAACAATTTTATTTTTAGTTGAATGAATCCGTATAGGCCCTATATATATTATTTTGTTCTATAGTTTGTTGACTAAAGGAATTGCTGGCTATTAAAGATGGTTATTTTATTTTTATTTTGGCCTGGTTTTACTTCCTAAATAATTGGAGCAACATTTTCCTACAGTATTTTGTGACTGTTTTCCCCAAGAACGTTCGGCTAGTACGGATCTTTTAATTTCACATTTCTAAGTATTATTTTGGTGCTCTTGATGTGTGTGGTCTGCTAGTTTCTCCACAAGGAACATTACGCACTAAGTTCTGAGTTTTCAGTTTTTCTCTTCTTGATTGCACTTTGGTCACGACGTTTTTTATCGTGGAGGTTGAATGAAAAGCTGTTTGTAGGCCGTACTTATTGCCTAAGCGTCTTATATTCTCTGAGAGGCCTTGAACATATGGCATAATCAATGTTCCCGCAGGATTTTCAGTTGTTTTTCTCTTCATTAGTACAGAAAAACGTATTGTTACGGTACATTTTAAGCATTATTGTAACCATTCCTTAATATTTACTAAAATGTGACAAGCGTCAAAGGTGGACTGTTCATTGTAATCATAAGAAAGGCGCTGATTTCTATTAACTAATACAATGCTTGCCCTTTCATCAAAATTATTGTGTTGAGCCTGGGAGAAACATTAATTTTTTATGCTGCCACATTTAAGGAAAAGTTTTGCATAAAAATCTAGAATTTACTTCGCAATTTTTTTTAGTGAAACGAGGTACGCCTCTGTTTAAATTAGTGATGAACACCCATATATTATTATTATTATTATTATTATTATTATTATTCGTTTCATATTAGTAGGCCTATTTAAGAGCCGTGTACAGCAGGAACTAGATGCCGCATTTAATGCACAATAACTTGGGAGCGATAAAGTCTAGACTGGCTCCTGCATAGACAACCGTGTCTTCTTAAACAGTGCGACGTGGAAACGCCGTGCAATGTTTGTCGTTATCTTTTTCATATTATGGTACTTTAAGCGGTGACCCAGTTATGTTATTTACAGAAAGTGCATACTAAAGTCCAGCTCATGCTTCTATAATTTTTATACGATTCCGGTTGGTATTTTTTAACGTGCCAGCAGTTTAAAATATCAGTTTTTTTTTTTTTTTTGCCATTTTCAGTTGCCCCGAAACCGTGTTTCTAAACATGATGTATATAATACAAAAATAAAGAAGCATAATAAAATAATATTTTATTCTCTTCGTAGGTAAATATATTAAACGAACTTTTAATAGTATCTCTGATTAAATCTTTATTTTAACACGCTGCAAAAGTGTTCATGCGCCAGCTTATAGGGCTCGTAAGGCGAAAGCTGTAAGTACTGTTTGCCAAATACGCAAGCTGTATATAGTGTAAATTGTTGCGAGAGATCATAACGTATACAGTTTGTTTTCATATTAATTTTTTTACCTGTATTAGACTTCTCATTGCACGATTTTTGTTTCGGCTACTTTTAATCAAAGCTGCTTGCTGACACAATGGTGAGCAATGGTTTGACCTGTATTTTGTTGTATCTTTACTGCCGTTCAGGTTTTTTTTATACTAACAGTAAATCGTGGACCAGTACATACAAGTATGTGACTATCTGTAGAATTTTTTTATTTAAATCGAACAAAAGGGCACAGATCTGTCAATATTTATTTGTTAAACTTTATTTTCTAAATGTTAAATTTATAAAGATATTGCCAGTTTATACCATTGTATGTTAAGTATTCCTTGCAGTAAAGTTATTCAAACAGCTCACGTATTTACAATGTATTCAACTTTAAGTGATTAATTTTAATGTGACTGTTTTTAGTACCCATCGTTCTAGAAAGTTAACCTTAAGTTACAGTAACTAAACGCTATACGGTGCTCGTCAATTAA
The DNA here is from genome assembly GCA_003012365.1 of Medauroidea extradentata. NCBI lineage: Eukaryota > Metazoa > Arthropoda > Insecta > Phasmatodea > Phasmatidae > Medauroidea > Medauroidea extradentata. Next base: position 16,723 of record PNEQ01124923.1, read on the forward strand.
ATATTATATTTATGTCACAAAAATAGGACTGATATTTTGAAGCAGTAAACTTATTTACAGCCTAAATAAAACTTATGAAATAAGTGCCACATGTAATTTTCTAAAATGACATGCGTGGCATTTAATGTGTGCTCTATAACAAGCAACTACGATATTTATACCAAAACCAGGTGGAAATATTCACCACATTTAACTAAACACATTTCTCGTAGAACGCTGAAAAAACTGTAGCGAAAAATTCTCGCACGAATGTTGTTTGTGGATACTCGACACATCACAGTTAAAACTGTTACAATTTATAAAACGTATTACTTGTGTAGTATACTTGTTACTACACAGAAAACTTTCTGCGCCGAAATGCAGAGTTTGTGTGAGGAGCAATTCATTAACACTGGGCGAACCTGGGTTATTTCATAAGCTAATAACCACAGCTGCTTTTCTAGCGATCAAAGTAATCACACATTCACCGCAGCCGCAGATACTTAATAGCAGCATGTTGTGCTTGTTATGTAACCAGAAGATAAATGTGTTTATTGTCTACTGAGAGTTGTAATCATTTAAAATGATAAGGATCTCTATCCAAAGCGGTCGTACGCAGTGCCACCATCTCGTGATGGAATGAAACCGTGCAACTGATGTTATCGTTGCCAGATGTAAGTATTCATCTGTCAAAGGATGCCCCCACATTGTACTAGACCTACTAGGGAGATGTGTAATAATGGTGTAAACTACATTTTAGTTTATAATACAATTGTTAAGCTGGAAGCCCTTTATGCATCAGACGACAAATGAAAAACATCGAAAAACGGGAGAAGGAAATCCTCAAAAAAATTCTAGGACCAACATATGAAAACATAGTTTAGATGAAAAAGAAACCCCATTTAATCTACCAAGTCACAGAAAATATCACAGATACAGTTAGGAAACGTAGAGTAAAAATCTATAATCACATATTCAGGATGGATAACAATAAGCTAACAAAGGAAAATTATCTCGTAGCATATCTGAAACAAAATAGTTGGCTTACATAAACACATAAAAGTGTTCAGAAAATCGGTATTAATGAAAAAAACTTGCAAGACAGAACAAAATTCAGAAATATCACAAACAAACACAAATTTGCTGATCAACCAACGAACAAAATATAGAATGTACGGAAGAATGCAAAAAGCACGGCGAAAGAATGAAGAGATTTTGGGAAGGCAAGAAGAAACTAAAAACTCTACAGAGTTTGACCGAGATAACGCTCTATGAAATATATGTTAGTATAAATGCCCATCAAAAGACATACATTTAAAATTAGTTTGAAACATATTTTTTTCAGGAGAATGGTAAAATCTTGGACATACACAATTTGTGTAACGGCGTCCGTCTGAAGTTCTATTGAAAAACATCATATACAAGTATATGTAACAGTTTTTTTTTTCATCCGGAACATACTATCCGGTCGGGCAACGATATGCTACGTCAAACGTAACTCATGCTTCACCATCGACTTGTGATATTTACATTTTAATTTACTTAGTCTGGCATTTCTACAAGTGATCCTTTAGTCATTTGGATTTTTAAGGATTTTATTTCTAAACATAGGCCACGCCGTATGGTGCAACGGTAAAATGTGGGATTCGCTTTCGGAAAAATAATCGAATACGATTTCTGCCTCTGGCCATACTTATTTCGGTTTTCCATGCCAGAAGTTACTCCAGGTTAATGCTAAAATGGTTCGTTAACAATGTCCATTTTCGATACGTATCCAATATCATTATATTGTATCGAATTGTTTGTCCCTGGCTATATTAAGCTCGCTGGTGACGATCGCAAAGCCCACTTGCGTTGCATTTGTCAAAATATAACAAATGCATTACAGTTTAACAAGATTATATTGTTCATCAGCCCAAACCCTGATTGAATATGTTCCTGTACAGTACGACGTTTGAGCGCGTCCAAAGTATAGTCTAAAGGCTTGAGGTAGTGTGACACAGCCTGACAGTCAAACAAATGTTTTCTGTTTTGATTCAAGTCATTTATCATGGCAGCCTGATATGGATGGACATTGTCACACACAACGAGCCAAACGGTAGCAACTACATCAATGGAACATAAACCAACATACAATCGGGGAATTAAATCTGTGTACACATGTATGGTTGCAGAGACACGCTCAGACATATAAAACGGAGTCCGGAGGACAGTCGCTTCAGATCAAAGGCCCTATGTTTCATTATTAATTATAATTTGTATAAGAGGTTGTATTAACTCCCTCAACAACAATAACCGATCATTCTCATAGAATTTTATCAACAACATGCTTCCTGTGGATGGCCGGGTAATACCGTCATACATCACACAAACTTTGCTATACAGTATTCGTGGAAAAAATACATATTTTAAAGCAAGTGTTGTACATAATACAAAAAATTGAAAAATAGTTAGTTGTCAAAGACATGTAAAACTAGAGGTGAAATATACAGGATGTCCCTCAAGTCCAGTCTCGTAGGGTAAATAGAAATTGGTGAAATATGGAATGGTTTAATAGTGATGTAGTGTGTCAGCGTAAGACGACAGCAGTGTGTTCGCTTCCATGTGTCATTACAATAGAAAATGTTCAAATTTATGACCGCGATGTGCTTTACACATATGTATGCGATGGTTCAGATTGATTTGTACACGATGTAACATGGCCGGCGGGATGGAGCGACATACAGAAGTAATGTTGTTATTCACAATAACATTTCATTACATTCACCTATTTCCTATTTTAACTTTCCTTGTGAGACCGGACTTTTCCTATGAGGCTGGACTTATGGGACATTCTGTATAAATACTCTACTTTGCATAATATAATTATTTAAAAACAGCTACATATACATACACAAGTGTCCAGAAATGTACTCGTGATAAGCAGAGCACGTTAAATTGGAGACGAAAATGTGACAGGCAAAATGCTGTACGATGACATTTTATACACACAAAGTGGCAACGCAGCATCGAGTTAGTCTCCTCTTGCACTCCACAAGCACCTTACTACCACTGCTGTGACCAGGGCACAGGTTCAAATCCCGAGCATTCCAAACATGATTCTATGTTTACTCGACGTTTCATACATGCCTGAACGTGGAGGGCATGAGGGAACATTCTACCTGTTGTCTTGCGACAATGTGTTCGTAAAATGTCATCGTAAAAATATTTCCACCAACTCTTTTATCTCCAATTTAGCCCAAGTTTTGTATGGTATGCTTGTTACGCGGCAGTTTCTGTAGATCCGTATAAACTATAGTGTTTTGTCATATTCTACTGAACGTTTTGACGTGATTGTTATCTATATACATTCCGCGAAGTGATTAATAATTTTCTGAGAAATATTTGTAATCATACAAAAATACGAGAAATTGTTTCTAAAGCAGAGCTTTGTAACAGAAAAAAACCTATATTTGGCAGCTTTCAAAAACCTAACAAGTTCTTCTGTTATGCACTCACTTCAACTCGCTTATATAGGTAATAACTGATTTCACGTTTTTATACGCTTTCAAACTATACAGATGAAGTATCGATTAACATTTTGGTCGTGTGATATCCTCCGCCAAACACTGGGAATGACAAGAAGAGAATTTAAGACCTGGGAAAACACTGTACGAGTGCGGTATCCTTCCGTTCGCCCAATAACCATGTTTGACTTTCATTTTTTTTGTTTACATTAAGCGAGGATGACTTTGGGACATTCAAAAAATATTTTTTACATGTATAGTAGCCTTGAAAAAAAAAGCCATAAATTCCAAGTTATAATATCCACATTAAATTTCTTTAATATTTACTCACAGTTGAAAAACATGGAAAATAAAAAAAAAAGTATAAAAGTATCCCAAAGTCTCGCCCACTTACGGTAGTTAAATATTCCAACAAATCTTCGAATGCGTTCTAATTTTTCGAAAATCTATTCAAAGTATGCTGCCATTTCCATTAAATGAAGAATGTAAGCGGTTATTAATGGTTATCGTGTGCTCGAAGGCTCTTGGAATATTACCACTAGCAAAACATGTACTAATATACTGCAGTATCTAGGTACCTGGTAGCCAACTGTGTAACAAACCAAATTTTATTAATTCACCATGATAGGCATAATTTAAAAAATTGCGAGCTACTGTGCTAGTATTTGGCTCCGCAAAGTTGTTATTATACTCCAGAAAAATATTAAATCCTACTGATCTGATTGTAAGCAAAAACAAAATATTTTTGTTAATGTTTGTCACTTCAAGGACGGTATCCACTTTGCAGCATCTTCACGAACAAAGATATAGATTTACGTGTTAAGTATATTCGACAGGGTTCAGTCACTTTTTCATGATATCGTTTTTGGACTGAAACCATTTTCTGCTTTGAGAAGGCAAGGATTTTTCTACGTGAATAAAAATATGCGAAACAATTTATGAGTATGTGTTTTGAGTGTATTTCGAGGTTTGTTATATAATTAGTTGCTAACAGTTTTCAGGGTATTGAAACATTTGGCAAAAACATCCTATAGTAATGTGACTAATGTGAGTCGATCCGAGATGAACAGAAAAGACATTGCTATAATTGGCGTATATGTAGGTCAGATAGGTACTGAGCTTCACCAAATATAATTTAACATATTTATCCTTACTCAGGCTAAGGTTATTTCTACTACAGGTTAGAAAGAAAATGTTTCCTCTTGTGGAAGAATTTGGCACAGGGAAAATTTCTACCGCTAGTTTCGCTACTATCTCTAAAGGACCAGAAAAATACGAAACCGCAGTACAATTAAATTTAAATATGTTTGGGAATGACAGAAGTAATTTAACTTAGTATTAAAGTGAAAATAAACCAATTTCGCATTTTAAATTATCAACTTCATGTAACTCAAAATTCAGGAAAGCTCTGTGATTGGTCGGTTTGCACCCATTACAGATATCAGCGCTCAAGCAGCAGAAATTTTCCCTGTTGCAAACTTATAACACTGATATTTCTAACCTGTAGTACCCAGGGCACTCAGATAGGCAGGATCCTTAAGCATCTAGAAATAACTTACCATTAATATGTTAGAAAACGTTTGGTGTCACATCTTAAGTTTATCTTATATTTACAGCATTTTATTTTTCAATTGAAATATTTGGTCAGTTTGCGTGCCCTGGAAGAGCACAAAGCCTTGGTGGTGGTACACTAAGGTAAAGGGGTAGGGGTTGGCCAGGGCGGTGTTAAGGGCGCGTTAGGGGCGGAGATATAATGGCGACCTTGAAGCGCGCATCAAAGGTCGCATCGCCACAATAAGCAAAGCGCTGAACCAACTTGGAAGGTTCCCGACCAACCGTTTTTTTATGGGACTTTAAGTGGTAACTTCATAATTTTATTGGTACAACTTCTGTAGCGAAGTTCAGTGTATTTATTTTATTGATTTTAATTATTTTATATTATAACGTCCGAATTCAGCCTCAGGCTGGTTTACAATTGTTACGAGGTTAGAAACTATAAACATTACTGAACAAATATTAATTATGAGCATTACAATACTATGACACAAACACTGCATGCAACTTATAATTACAAGTATTTCTATCTGAGTTTTTCATACGTCAGGTTAGTATATTTTGAAGTACAACTGTATGAGAAGGTTGATTTTAGCTATGTTGTAGGGCTCAGAAACGTCGTATTTAATGTGCATCGTGTCTTATCAATGAGATTCCGCTTGTCCGAAGTGTGCTTTATTTTCTTACTTTGACATAATGGGCACATGAGAAATAGTTTCGTAGAAACATTGTACTTACGAACACACCACGACGCATTTGATGCGCGCGGTTGGCGGTGCTCTTAAGAAATCATCTCAGCATTCGCCTTGAGTGGTGTCGGGGAACCCTGGAAATCAGTAATTAGGATGATACGCCATTGCTCATGTTTTGCTGATAAAACTTGTGTTGAACCACAAAGTACAAAAAAAAATCTTTATAAAAAACGAAAAAAATAACCTCAGAGTAACCCTGTCAGTTGTTTTTTTAATTTATACATTTTTGTTTTATTATTATAATTATATTATTATAGTAATAAAACATAAATTATAATTATTTATAATAATAAAACATAAATTAATTAATTAAAAAATAACTAACATGATTCCTTTGGGAATTTTTTTTTGTGTTTATATAGTTTTATTTTACTTTTTTGTACTGTGTCATTCAACACAAGTTTTATCGGCAAAACATGAGCAATGGCGTTTGTTCACAAAGCAGTAAATTATAACTGTAAACTCCCATTGCAGCAAACATGTAAAAATGTCAGTAATTAGGATGGCCGTAGCTGGGGATCGAACAAGGGTCCTCCGAAATGCGAGGCGGTGTGCGTCAAGGTAGGTGCAACAACTGGTGACGGAAATGCCTCACCTTGCTGAGCCAAGGAGAAGGGCTGAGAGGCAGGAGTGGCGACACGAGCAATGGTAGGTGTGGGAGTGATGACAGATGGAGGTGGTGTGCTGGACCACTCTACCAACTGGGGCGCCAGGGGCGGAGGTCAAGGCGCTGCTGGCGCCAACTGCCATCTTCCTTATAAGGAAGGTCCTCTCCACTGTATAACTACACGCCAACACGTATCCCCAGTCCTGGATTCCGACCATACTACTGCGCCAACATACATCTCTCACGGTCCTTTATAAACCCTTCTTTAAAGCCAGTATACCCTGCATCTACTGATTTTGCGATAGTGATTATATGTTGCTTCAACGGAAGCAGATTTGTATAAAAAATTTTTTAGCTATAGCAAATTTTTTTAAGGCATTGTACGGTTACGACTAATATTCAAATTAACAAAACATTCATTAGTTACATATTATGACCAATTTAATAAAAACTGACAGACTAATTATTGATATATGCTTTAAAAATAATTATTGCAGAAACAAAACACCCAAGTGAGCATGACCTCAAGGCTCGGAATCAGTCGCCATATTGGGTTATTATTATCTTTAAGTTTTTTTTTATTCTGGGAAGAATATTGAGACATTTATTTTAGTGTGTAAATACTATTTGCCTTGGATTGCAGTACAGGCATGACAGTTGAACTGTTAAACGTATAATTATGTGCCTTTCAATCAATAACATCATGAATGTAAAAACATGTGTTAGGCTGACAGCGATCTGATTGTACTTAAACAGATACATTTTCCTGCTTTTTCTCTAAAGGCCCTTTCACACTATCAAATTTTGCTTCAATTTTCTATCAAATTAATTAAATTCAATCTCTTGAATTTCATGTGACGCTATGTTGACATCATTATCGTTGCCATTTTGTCTTTCAATTTTTTGAATGCCGTGAATTTCGTCAAAAAGTTTCGTTTCGAACATGTTTGAAAATTTCTTGAATCAAAATATTTTGGAATGGAATAGAGGTTTTTCAGACGGCGTTAATTCAAATAACGTATTAATTGAGTTCTGTATGCAAATTTAACTGTATTAAAAATAAAACCGAGTATTACTTTTTTTAAATAATATATAATGATAATAAATTGTGTAATAGCTTAACCAAATCTTTTCTTGTCTCGCAAAGTTAGTAGATAATTGTAAAATAGGTACATTATTTATTTAGTGCATAATTTTTTTACAAATCTTGTGATAACTGTTCAAGTGGTCCCTTCAACCTTTATTGAATACAGTTTCTTGAACATACACGCTATTCTATAAATTAAATTCAATAAATGGAATTCAATAAATATTTGTTTGTGTGAAAGGGCCTTAATGAAAGGTAAACAGAATTTCCTCTGTTGTAAGAAATTTTACGATCTTCTTCTCAGTATTACAAAAAAATTGAGAAATTAAAAAAGACAACTAGGTGAGTGATACCGAGCCGTAACTTTAATTTGTCATGCGAGGATGTGCAGTTTCTTTGTATTTACGCATTCATTTCTTCACAAAGACTCATTACTTTGTACTTGTTATTTCGGTACGGGTTACGTCTGACCAGTTCTTTAGCATGCTGTCACTCCTATTATCTCTTCGGTAGAAAATAAATCTAACTGACGACTTGAAATGAAGCAATACTTTGTAATTTATGAATCTGTCTAGAGAGGCGCTGAAGACTAGCGTAGGAAAATAAATAGCAAACAAGCAATAATATAAAGTAGGTGAAGGGGACAAAGCTTTGAATAAATTAAGATTATTCGATATTAGTTGTGGTTTTGGTTATATAATTTGCTTAGGCTGTCAAAGAGGCTTGGAAATGAAGGCTACAGTTTATTTCTATATGCATTTTATAAAGACGTGTGAACAGCTACAAATTGTGGGGATGTTTTTCCTTCAAAGCATAGTAGCTGTTCATTTGCTTCTAACGTAAATAATTTCAACAAACACACAAAATACTTGGGCTGTTACTGATATACTGAAAGTTTTTTTTTTTTTTTTTTTTTCATTATCGGTTTTCTAATTAAAAACCACCTGCGTAACCAATAAAATATCTCGCTGAGAATAAAGGTTACGTGAGCTATAGCAATCAATAACCGTACTAGAACAGTAATAAAAAATGGTTACACGATAAGAAACACTGGTAACTATGTTTACAATTAAAACCCAATAAAAAAAGGCATATTCGTAATATTTTTAAATCTCAGATTGTTTTAAAATGCTCGTTATAAAAACTTCTATTTCAACTACTTGCTGTGGCCAGGTAGGTTAACGTAAAATTAAAATTTCATCCGTAATCAGTACATCTATCACCATAACGCCACCAGAACACAAAGAGAACAATAATTTGTCAACCTTTTTGATGGAAAATATCTACAACTCATTACAAAATATATCGTACAGATATGCCACTTTAGTTTATTCCGAAATAATAAATTTGGCGAAATTGTGCAATACAACTAGAAATGGCAAACACAGATCCTCATGGCAACAAACTTGGTTTCCCGGACCACATACAATCGTCCATTCTGAGCACTTTACACAAATTTCACCTTACATATGTTGTGTGTGAATACAACGATGTGGGTAAAAATTAAATTCTAAGTTTTTTTCGGAATTTAAATGTTTTTGTTAGGGCCAAGAAACATATTATAATAGTGTATGTGACAACATTTCATATGCGGCCAAAAGTTTTTTTTTTTTTTTCCCCCACTGCGCAGGGACTCATCTGCACATTCTTCGATTCGACACGAACAACTTGAGTTTACAGTATTTGTAGGAATCGATGAGTCGAGAGAGTTCATCGCTGGTGAAGATTATGGTATGGCTTGTTGAAAAAATAGCAAATTTAAACCGGACTCCCGAACGCGATTCTAGCTAGTCATCACTGCTCATTCACACTAATCACATATTTACACAAACCGTGTTCTCAACTTCTACGTATGACAACTCGACGTTTAATATGTCGGAGATTATACTATGACAGTTTCACATATGTCCTATTCTTCATATTCCTCCCACACTCAGGGCAGGCCATGAACTGACGGAGACAGGTCGTCGTGAGAGGTGGGGTCACGGGTTCGAGCCCCGGGGACACGGCCAGTCCTGGAACGATTCCAACGTCTGCTGTCACGTGGGCGCCGTGTGCCTGACATACACCCCAGCGTCACCCTCGCGCCTTCTGCCTCTCTTATCTCGTGTATCTCATGAATACTGCGGCCCATGTTCCTCAGAGCCCAGCAGCTTGAGTTGTCCTCCAACCCTCCATTGTTTATGTCGTGCCTGGTCTTACCACTGCAGCCACTTTAACTGAACATTTACATATTCAAATTACTAGTACAATTCTTCTGCAGTATCTGGGGCGGTCGTAACAGCCCGGGTGGTCCGCGCCGTCCTCTGGACTGCCAAGAGGCGTACCTAGCTTCAGCACAATAGGTTCCATTGAGAAATTTACCAACAAATCTGAGTGAAACCGGTTTACGAATGACATTCAAGGAAAGCTACACTTCAGTATGTAGAGTACGAACCAAAAACATAGCACCACACATACATATACGTTAAACCCACCCCGGAGTCATACTATTGGTTACAGCTACTTATGTTTTTTTTTTCTGAACGTGCGTAAGTATCTCTCCTTCAGCTCTTCTCTAAAGTGAATTGGTGTAGATCAGACATACATAACGGTACGATAATTATAAATTTGTCATATATTGGCCGAGCGAGGTGACGCAATAATAACACTTTGGACTTCCATTCGGGATGGCCCAGGTTTGATCCCCGACTCCGGCCTTCCATATTTCGGTTTTCCATGGTTTCCCGAAATATCTCCAGGCGAATGCTGGGATCGTTCCTTAACAAAGGCCATGGCCGACTCCTCTCCCAGCTCCTGTTAATGTAACAAGTTGTGTTACCGTCTCCAATGCCTTCGCTGTCGACGAGATGTAAAGCCAACTTGCCATACATTTTATAAATCGTAAAAATGTTCGTTGGCGATGAAAACGAATCACAGCAGTTGAGAGTTTAGCGCGTAATAACAACGACGCTTACGATGAACGCTCGTCGGTCACCTAGACCAACGTCACTCCAGTACTGCGGCTGACCTTACGTAATCATAATATTTTTAATTAACGTTTATAAGACTCAGTATTCAATCAAGTACGAAAACCTCTCATACGAACTCCTGCGTTAGAATACAAAAACAATGTTATTCTAAAACATTTCACATCATATATTTATTGCAGACAGAAGTTGACAGAAGTCTGGTTTGTTTGCCTTTGTCGATATTATTTATAGCCGATTCGGGATAAACCGAGCACTCAAAAAAGCCCTGCTAAAGTTTTATTTTCAGCCAATACGTATCTATCCGTGCTTTACGGCTGACGACGTGAAATATTTAACCTGTCTGGACACGTCGCTTGATGTTTACGCTTGTAAGATAAAATGTGCAGTCAGTATCAATCGCTACGGTTTGATAAAAGTAGTTTATTAATTATATGAAATACACTTACGTCGGTTTCGGTTGATTTTGTTTCAGCATTGCTGCATTTAAATAGGAAAATACAAGGAACTGTATACTATATTGAATAATTTAACTGCCAACCTTACAAGCAGTCAGGTAACTAGAGCTTATGTTGAATTATATACAGTAACGGCTAGTGAAATCTTTCAAAGATTAAATTTTTAGTGCTTTTTATCCCGGACTACTACTAGGGATGATGTTTCATCGCGGGGAAAGTTGTATGTGTTTTTCAAGGCTTCAATGTGACATATTCATTTCTTACACTTTTATTTCGGTACTGATGAGTCCCTATTTGACTAGGACAATACTGGTTCTGGTGCGCTATAACCAAACGTCTCTGATTCGTCTGTAAATTGTCGTCTAATCATACGAGGCTCAGGACAGTATTATGATTTGAAGAATATGCTGGCAGAAAATATTCTCGCGATTTTCCACCATATATAGCCTTTAACATTAGCAAAAATTCATCAATTTAGTTTCATGACAAACATAGCTTGAAATTTATTTGTTGAAGTATTTTCTGAATGCTTGCGTTATATCTGCTTTCCATTTTCCATTACGAACTAAGAAGGTTTAAATGATTTCTATGTGTGCCGACATGTAAATTCCGCGTTGTTATTTGTCGTCAGACTAGACTTCACTTGTCTATACTCATTCAAATAAACACAAGAGACGTTATTGGCTCCGGGCCTTGGTATCTTTGAATGCCCGCATTACAGGTTAGTAGGTATTGTACAATCAACCTTATTATTAGTTGAAAATGTCCTTCAAGCGCGCCGCACATACTACCGGTCTACAGCAGAAGTCAGAAGAGCATAGTTACTTGGGATCCAGTCTGCTGTCAGAAGATGGTATCTCGAAATATGCAGTTATCTTGCAGCTTGACACGCCAAATTCATCTTCGCAAAACTCGACTGTGATTTACTCCCTTCTATACGAGAGTCCTGAGGTTGGTCACATGGACAAAGCAGTACGACCAATATAATTCTTCGTTTCGTACAAGCTGCGGAACCTCGTATATCGTAAAAGTAAATTATGTTCTATGCACTGATCTCTTTACAAAGCCAACTTGTCCGATAAATTCTCACATGAGTTTTAGATCGATTAAGAGATGTCGTGAGAATGTTACATTTATATTACGGCGTGTTTGACGTTGGTTTCAGGCTCAAGTCGTTCCTAACCGCAGTTGGTATGTTGGTGATCTTGCTTGTGATGTTTCCATCAATAGCGTATTATTGCTCGGATAAATACCGTGCCATATTTTCTGGCAGATTTGTTATTCTTATGCTTGTATACTTTATCTTTGTGATGAAGAAAATTTTACTGCAAAACTCTTTGTCGCACAGACATCAACTTTGGACTATTAATAGCTTCTTTGATAACTAATTGTGTGTTATCTTAATACAGATTTCATTAATTATTATTTGTTGCATTGTCAAAATGTTTACAGTTTCTAAATTAACTAATAGTAAGTGTGTTTAACTTACTAACTCTTAAAATTCTTTTTTGGTTTGTTGTTACATTTATGGGTTCAAATTTACAAACAAAACGTCTACCAAGTGTCAATATTTCATTGCTATTACCTTACAAAGCATTAGAACTATGCAATGAGCATTCTGCATAAACTTAAAAATTCTTGTTAGTATCAGTGTTGATTCTTAATATATCTGAACACAAATTCAATATGGTGTAAATCAGTGCAATTAAATGGATGTAAGAGTCCTTTATTTTGTAAGACGGCCACTTCCTTCTTCACCACCGTGCGGCATGGCGTGAATACACATATTTTCTTGTGTTTTATTTAAATCCTTATCATGAGGCGTATTTTTATGTCGTGGCCCGCTTCGGCTAAGTTATTTTGCTTCCTTATTTATTATCAGGTGTGGCGAATTATTTAGTTATCTGTCTAATTACTGGCTCCAATTATATTTCTGTAGCGGTCGGCGTGGAGAGCCAAGTTTTTTCTGCACCCATGGCTGAGCCAAAGATACCTCTCAGACTCTGTTAACGCCTAGACAATCTATTTTGCTGGCCCTCTCCAAAATGGGATGCGTGTTTAACTTTGTTAATTTTCGTTGCCGCCGTCTGTTATGCACGATTACAAATAAAGTTAATTTGTTATTTGCTAATAAAAGCAATTTTTAAAAAAGACTTTAACTTGTGTTCAAGAGCAGTTAAGTTTATGTACGAGTCGAGACGCAAGCACTTTAAATTTTTAAAAATTTTGGTGGAACCTAACTAAATTGTCTAAGACAAAAAAAAATTGTGTTTTTGTAGCGTAGTGTAAAATAATAATCTTTATTTCCTTTTTGGGGTGCCCGTTGTTTTTATGTAAAAGAAATAATAATACAAAATGAAATACTCGTAGTTACAAATAATTTTTTTTTATTCAGTATTGTGCTGCTGATTGTTTGTAGAAACACATAAAAAAATGTTTCGTACTCCGAGTTTGATGTAAAATTTTATTTTTTGGTACTAAAACAGACACAATATTTTAAGTCTGTTACATTTTCAAAATTTTTGATCCCCCTCTGGACACCAGAGCCATGTAGAGAGGGTGTTGACCTTCGTTGAGGTTCGACTACTTCGCTTTACCTTTGTGAGTGTGCATGTTTGGGAAACTTGACAAATCACTACGGGGCCCATCCTGCCGCTATTTCTGGGAAGCGTAGGTCATCTCGGCGTTAGCTTGGAGGTGACCGGTGGGTCCTGGGGATGAAGATGGTAGTGGTTCAATACCCTTGTGTAACATTTATGCTGGCACTACATCACCAGTTTGTTGCGAGGGTTTACATTGTTGACAACATAATTCAAACTACACTCATTATTTCAGTGGATTATTTGTGCGTTCAAATAAAATATTACGTTTTTCGTTCCTCAAGTAACACCGAACTGTCAGAAATTGTTTTCATCCACGGATTGGATCACACCAGAATACTTGTACCACAGACAGCAATTTTTTATCCTGGTACCTATAAATTACATGTCTGCTTTCTACGGAAATTGCGATTTCTTATTCTTGCGATTGACAAAATATTAGTGTAATACACAGATGTGAACAATGGTAGGACCGTAATGGACTGTGAATAGTTTGGTTAGTGACTCCGTATTACTTGAAGAGTCGTCTTCAATGTCTGTGTATAACTGTCCAACTAATCCCCTCAGTGTGAGCATTACACTTTGACAGAAAATACCGTGTCTCAAATCACAAAAATTTTCAAAATAATGTATCCTAAATATATTTTTTTTCCCTGAAAATGTTTTGTTTTTAATCAAACCATGAATACTGTGATAAACTTTGATTGGAATTTTTTAACAGCTACTTAATATTTTTATTGTGTGATGCTTTGTTGCGTTGTTTCAAACAACTTTAAGTGAGGATGCAAAAAATGGACTTATTTTCCTAGTAAGGACAAGCAGTGAGAGATTAATTTCAGTAACGCAAATGAAGCGAGTAATATACCTAGACAAAACCAGGCATTAACTTTAGCTAACATAAATTATAACATTTGTCGTGTAATGCTAATTAAGGTGCCGCTGCTCTATGCTACTGCTATGCCTGGCCTGCCCAATGACGGTATGAGCAAGATACCAAGCGGCCTCCGTGTCTGATTTTCTTGTATATAGGAAAAACTATAGTTAATTATGTTAGCCAGCGACGTTACTAGTGAAGAATGTGCCAGTTCTTCAACATCACTGGATTCCGCCTATCTTCCGCGTTAACTCATAACTGACTTCACTCACGTACGATTAAAATTATTTTGGGAACGAGAGAGGTACTTTTACTAAATTTTACCGAGAAACTTTTATGCGAATATGTAAATTAACTTACAATCTAAATATTACATCACGCAATTTTCTAGAGTATATAAATTTAGTTTGTCATTCATTTTTACATCCTTCCTAACAATGCTTATTTAAATCTCTCTCGTCTGCAGTGTATCGTTTTCTGGTGGAGTTTCTCCTGATTTCAGCACTTGGAAAATGTGGCAATGTTTTGACGTGTCATTTCTCCCCGCCCTTGCATTCTTCAACAGCTTCAGACTCATCACATCGGTGGTCCAGACCTTACTGTAAAGAGCAGACAAAACACATCTAATCATTCACTCTCCCTTGCACCATCCTCTTTCCTTACCCTATTCCCATTTAGAATATTAAGTGTATAAAATTAATTTTGTGTTTTGTTATTTAAATCATGCTAATTTAAGCACATAAAACTGAAATTTTATTATTAAAGTTTCTAATTTATACATCCTTAATTAATAAAAAAAAGATGCAACAAGGTCACTGTTGTCGAAAAAAAAATTTCGCTTTTTCCCCAAGAAAAACCTGAAATGACGCCTCTGATGAAGAGGGTAAGGAAAGGCGACGATGCAGAAGAGAGTGAAGGATTAGATGTTTTGTCTGCTCTTTACAGTGAGGTCTGGACCACTGATGTGATGAGTCTGAAGCTGTGGATGAACGAAAGGTCGGGGTGAAATGGCACCTTAAAAAGAAGTAGTATTCATCCGTGTCTCACGTTAGTCATTCTTCATGTTGCTGGTAATAACACATGAATCCCATAGCTAGTACAGGTCTGGCCGCGTGGCTCAGGGGATAGAGCTCCTGGCTGCTGATCAAAGGGTCCCGGGTTCGATTCACGGCCGGGGAGGTCAATATTTACAGTTGCCCCTCCGGGTTCAGGACTGGGTGTGTTGTTGTCCCCTGATCCCGCATACTTCGGAAGGCAATGGCGAATCACCGCAGTTTCATCCTCGCCCAGTCGCACCCTGTCTTTGGGCTGAAAACTCAGCAACATCATCAGCTAGTAGACAGTTACGCTCGAGTCTTTATATCTCTGCGGATTCTGCCTCTCAGACGGGAGTGACTTGCGGATGATGACCTAGTAAACAAGGGAAGGAATACTCTGATACTAACGACAGTAACTGGACTTTTTGCACAAACGTCAATGTTTAACAACTTCAGTTTCCGAACGCGCGTATTCATTTCTTAGCTTATCGTTCTCCAGATAATAGTCTGCAATAACTTAGTGTAAATGTCAAATTGTATGTGTCGAATTTTTCTGACGACAGTAGCTGAAAGATAACAAATACGATTATCTTATCTAGCTGTTCACAACAGTCAGAAAAAGTAGATGTAGTCGTGATCTAGTAATGCAAGATTATATTGTAGATAACTTGTTTTGAGCATAGAAGGACATATTCGTCTATACCATATGTTTGACAAACATACAGACGTAGCATTTTCAAGTCGTAATGAGGTCAAGGAGACACTGTTAATTCAGGTACCGATACGGCGGAACAGTTTTATATTTGCAATCGGCTACTTCTGTTGGCATTTGTGAAATTATGGTAAACAGGACATCTGTTGGCAAAATTATAGACGTCGCTATGTAAATAATAACATTTTTGAGGTACCAATGTGGTTAATTAACTCTCACTCCTGCTTCAAACGCCTCCCAAAAAGCCAGTAGCCGTAGAAGTTAATGAGTAAATGAAGTTAGGAAACCAATCTATTTAAAACTGCACTTTAACTACAGAACGTGAGTACTATTTACAGTGTAATTATACCCGAAGTAGGACTGGAAGTAATTAACCACCTGCCTTATCACCATTGTCAGGCAACTCGAACTACAAGCATGTTACCAAACAAGCGTCGGCGCAAGACCGCACAGCACTGATGTCTGTATTTCTTTATTGCCTGGCATTCAGATCGACTGTCAATCCTGTGAAGGCCATCAGGATAACAGCGCATATCCCTGGCGTGGCGAGAGCTCGACCTGCTGGTTTCAGTAAGTGCACCTGCTATTGCGAACCAACTAGCTTCACTACTCCACACACACTCCACATTGTGGCTTCTGGCGTTGCCAATGTGTGTGTAACTACACAAAATGTGCGTAATTATGGCAGTTGTATGTAACTTTTGTATAATGATGCATTTGTGAATTTTGTGTCTTTTAGAAGTCTTCCCCAATTGAAGAATATTTCTGTCAGAAGTTTCAATTTATCTCGTTTATCTCCAAATCCGAAGATAATTATTTAGTTCTTTCTCTCGTATCTATACATTACGCTGTATGTGTAAATATTCCAAGCAAAATTATTTTCATTAAATATATTATTAGATATTCAGGATCACCATTTTGATTCTGCGATTTTTATATAAACTTAACAACATTAAGTGATTTAAAATTCATTCTCGTCTCTGGAAGACATTTTTATTTGATGACTAATACTGAATATTTGTGGTTGTGAAGGTGTGTGTATTTTTGTGTAATTTTCAGAGTGTGTGCAATTCTAATGGTCAGTTCTGGCAACACTGGTGGCTTCATACCTTCATCACTCCAGTATTGTTCGAGTCAGTGACTTACATTTATATAGTGTGTATCCTCTCAGACTCACGTTATCTCTTTTCATGGCTGATATTATACAGGAAAGCAACACTTCTAAATCCTAAACCACCTGTGTAGTGCGAAGCATTATGTTGTCTGGTGCTGTTATCTTTTGCGTGCCGTAACTTCACTTGTCAGCATAGAACTGACTTTGTGATTCAAAAAATTTGTTTTTGTTCTACTGTTTAGGAGGGCATGGCCGTCTGAATATGCTTCACATAAACTAAAAATTAGCTGTATAAATAAGAGATTAGTGTTGGCCAGCTAGATCACACACTTATTTTCTAGTCAAGCAGTTTTTTTTTCCACCACACAATTGCTGACGGAAGAAAAAATTAAGATAACTAGTTAATGATAATATGCGGACTAGTATCAGAATTATTACATTTTTGGATTACGAGCGTCCAGTGTAATGCGTTAATCCGTGCAATCAGGTTTATCAACCAACGCGAATTATGTTTGTGCCGCAATTTTGTCGACTATACGCTTGCTTGTTTGTAAAGTCTGCTGAATCACGTGAATTGAGCTCGGTTTCAGCGACATAAACCACACCTATCTATAGTCAGTGTCAACTTACCAGAGCAGCCACTGAGCGCAGTAAGTAGGTTCTTTGCATTTTTTCACTAAACGAATTCTTTCTAACGTAAAGTGATAGATCGATCAAACGAAAAATTTTGCAGCTTTGAGCGCACTTCGAGGACAAAACCAACCCAGATAGATTTTCTGCTTGAAATTAAGCGCAATATTATCGGTAAGCGAGAGCATAAGAATATTAATTAATTGTTACACCTCCTCAAACATTTCCGAAAATTCCACAAGTGCGTTTCAATTACTGTATTGAGTAATATATTATATATTTTAAATAGTGAATGCTTCATGCGGTTTCAGTTAACGGAAATGTAAATACCCTCAGCTCCCCCCCCCCCAGGCCACTTACATAAAGGTTAATTCTAAAAGTTTATATTCCATAATGTCACCATTTCTAACAATTATGACTTGGGTATTCTTCCTCGAAACATGCATTTGTTATAAGTATAAAAAGTGAGAAAAATTTTATTGCACGATTTGACCTAATAGACTGTCCGACATTCAGTAAATAAGAACAAATAATGTATCTAATTCCACCAATAATTGTGGAAAACGTTTACCGACTGTTCTCGTACTTTTCTGACAGTGTAGATTTTCCTTTTCGTTTTAGTGGCTGCACGACTAGCATACATGTATTAATCAACAACAACATAACACGTTTAGTTAACTAAATGATAAAATCACCTTAGTTCAATAAACTGCAATGCTCCGGGCGAACAATGCTTAATCACTTAATTTGCTATTCGAATCCAGACATGGCCTCAGCTTCTTGCAGTACCATTTTTTTTTTTTGGCAGTTTGTTAACTAGATGCTACTCACTGGAACAGTGGACAATTAACAAATAGTCGGGGCTTGAGTATGCAAAGGTCAATAGATTCTAACACGCATGTCATCTGATTCACTAGTGGTTTTTCCTTTCACTAAACACGGGTCTTTATTTATTTCATATCGCAGTTATGTTCTAAACATGGTTACGTCAATTTACAAAACATTCTACCTAGGCCGTAATTTTTCAATATTTGATGCATTGTTTCGACAAACAGTTGTAGGAATGGAAAGGAAAAATTCGTGACTTCATTGGACTTCATGTAAGAATCCATTGTACAATGTATAGGTAAGCCCAGGCTATGTGTTGATTGTCTGCTGTTCAAGTGAGTAGTTTCGCCGGAGTCGAATTTCCACCTTTGACGCGTGAGAACAGCTTAGACATAAGAGCCAGTGTCCACGCTTTCATAGTGCCTCTATTTGCAGCGCAATGTTTTCGTTGTGTTCTTTCTCCTATGGGACTTTAAGCTGCTGTGACCACGACATTTAATTTTTTAATTGTATGAAGTTAAGACCAATGCATGCCTCTCGCTTCACGCTTTACGAATTCAGGTAATATTTTCGGAGTTACAGCAGTCTAAATAAACGTTTTTATCCGTTTTGAGAGGCCCGAAAATCATATTTCTAACAAGCGTGCTAAATTTTTGAAAACAAAGAAGCATTGTTTCAAGTGTGTGTTCTTTTCGTAGATAAATATCATATGAATAAGTTAAGGGCGTTGGGCCCGTAAAATTTCATTTTTTTATATTCGTGCCAAACACCGTTCAACTTTTGCACAACATATAATACGTCATCCCCCCCCCAAAAAAAAATTAGGCGCCGTAGTTTTTGCAAAATCACTCATCAAAGTCACGAAATGGCCATTACGGTGCAGCCAAAATCAAAAAAAGTAATTGATTAATGAATTCAAAAATACGGGAACTGAAAGTCAGTGTATCAATGCATTTCATGACATATTTGACAAAAGTTAGTTTTGGATATTTCAGTAGTAGCCGAAAGTCAAAGTTATGCAAAAATTTACTCATTTTCATCCATTTTTAAAAAATACAAAAATATATCGCTTTGTGTTTACAAAAGTGTCTTGAAGTAGTTCACATCATTAAGTATCTATATGAATTATCTTGTTTCTGCAAGTTAATTATTTTTTATTATTTTGGCTACACCGCAACTGCCATTTTGCGACTTTGATAGGTGATTATGCTAAAACTATGGGCCCTAATTTTTTTTATTCGGGTAAATGACATGTTATGTGATGTGTAAAAGTTGAACAGTGTTTGGCACAAATATAAAATTTAGAATTTTTACGGGTCCAACGTCCTTGTGCGGTTCCGCGCGAAAAACAATACGCATGACACGCTGCAAAGCCGTACATGCGCCAGTCGAGGACTCCTTTTCCTTAAACAAACAAATGGTCGGAGATTGAGTGTCCACAGGACAGTGGACATTGTACTTGCGATTCTTTCCTTTAAGTACTTGCTGTATAGATCACAGGCATCTTACATTCTCACAAGACTGATTGCCTTCGTCATATTTATACCTTCAGTACAATTTCATATATGCCGGTCAGCTGCAGAGTAGTTAGTGGTCATGTATTTATGAAAATTGCCATGATACTTCCTGGCTGAAAGAGAAGTCAGTTTAGCCGTGGTGATGTATTACGTGTGAGCCTATAGTCGTGGGATGTACATGACGGTATCTCTCCTGCCCGCGGCGACAGTTCCTAGTTTAGTGATCGCTGAGAGGATAGCTGTCGCTGTAGGAGGAGGCAACTGCGCTGGAGGACCTGGTATTATCGACGTCGCTGCTGGAGAAGTCGAGGTTGTCGTGCTGGTCGTGTAATGGCGGCCGCGATGGTATCTTCGCCCTCGCCCAACAGCCACGCTCGAGGGGAACACGATCTATGGACGTGTCCTCCTGGGTGGCCCATGACGGCTCTGAGTCTCTCCCGCTGACTCTCCGTGGTGCTCTGTCTTCCTGCAGACACCCACCTACTTCTGCCATCTCGCCGGCGTCTGTCGACGTCGCCGTCATCCCACCCCAACGTCACTGATGTCACACCGACCCGTACAGGTGTACCTGTCAACAACAAATATGACGTCCGAGATTATGTTTCCACAAACTACACACACTATTTCTGGACGTACACCTCTGCTGAAGTTTTGGCAAATCTAGAACAAACCGTTTGTAACGTTTGTCATCCCTCACTGCACTAACTATTCGAAGTTCACAAGCAGTGTAATGACGTGATTTTTCATGTAACGTGTTTTCTATAGATGTTTCAATTTCCCTCTCCCTTTTACATTCCGTCACGTCACAATTGCAGGGCCTTATTTTTCATCGTCAGTCAGGATTTGGCATTTTCCGACTGGTTCCCGGTTCAGAAATCTGTCAAATCGGGGATGTGATGCCCCGCCCTCGGGTACCCTCCCCTTATTCTTGTAAGTCTAACTAACTGTCACAAAATAAGATGATATAATCTAACAATCTAACAGACGTGATGTAATTGCTTGTCACAACGATGGGTAACAGTGAACTGGCTGGAGCACGTTGCCGAACCGTGGTGAGAAATGTTGGTAACCAATCACCACTCTCACATTGAAAACTACGCTGGCGGTCAACCTAAGGCGACTACTTGTGCCAATGAGTAACTATTTACAACTATTCTTTTGAAATAAATAATAACATTTAGTTAATAATCATTTGTAGACTTTAACAAAAGAAAGGTCTTGCTGCCGGGTATCGGGTAAGTTGCAATAAACCTCTGAATGATTTAAGCAATATGTCGGTTTTCTTCAGTTATTAAAGCGAAATTTTTGAAAGATCTTTTACATTGGTAACAAACTAATAATAATATTTTTACACATGCCATCGCAGTGCTGTCTGCTCAGAAAACCAAGCGTGAAGTAAGAAAACAAGTAAAGAAATGACCCAAGCTGGGCTGCAGTCAACTGAATAAAAATTAAATTACATAAGACATGAAAATACCTAGACTGATTTTTATAACAAATTACAAAAGAATATGAAAAACAAAGTATAAAATTAACAATAAATAATCATTACTCCCGGGTATTTGACGATCTATTCGTTTTTAATTTAAGTGTATACATTCGTTTAATTTAAGACGGTAAATTACATAATTTTTTGTGTTACATACGTTTTGACTACAAACAAACTCAGCTCGTTTCTTTTATTGTTTTTGTCTCGATTTCGTTTTCTTGGACGGCTTAGCTCTGCAATGCTGTGTGACCACAATGTTGATTTTATTTAGTTATTGCTGTTGCGAAAATACTTAGACTATTGCTGCACATGTTCTGTAGTTGAAGAACATCACAAACAGTAAATCAACTACTAATCTTGTGTCTCTTACTGTATACGTTTACCAGTGCTGACAGAACTCAGGTTTCTACGACCATATCTTCTTATTCTCGACTATCTGCAGAGGTCACAACGAGCGCTCCCACTAGACACAATGTCTGAAAAATTCTGTGGCTCCTAGGCTCTGCCACTAACCTCACCGCGTGAAAAATATTATTTAAAAAACGTCTCACCTGCAGCGCCAAACTAAGTCATCATTCTAATATACGGTCTCGTAACTTGTTAACGCACGGCCATAATAATTGCTATTTGCAGTATTCAATTTTTTTTTACATATTTTACTGCTCTTCACATCTCCTGGTCTACTACCTAACTCATTTAAATTCAATGTGACAAATCCGATAAATGCAAACATTGCCAAATGACCAGATAATATACTGGGAAGGGAAGAAGTAAGGTAGGAATGTATATATATAACGAGAGCAATGGTGGCCAAGGGAATCAAGAACTAGTCCGTGTACAACGTATACATATAGGTTGGGTATCTTTTGCAAACTGTTTTTGAAATACTGTAATTGTTTTAACATTATGAAATGTGGACACAGAACATGTGTCAATTTCATCAGTTATACACTCGTAACACATAATACAAAGTTAATGTGTGTTGGTTATATGAAGAGCTGATGAGAATGTACTCATGTGGTGTATGAACACAGAGCAGTTAATAGCGCACAGTATCTAGATATAAAAAAAGTATTTTGGTGTGTGAGCATATGTATATACATACGTACCATAACAATTAACGAATAATAATATAATATAACGGAGTTGGGTATCTTAGCTTTTCCTATGCCGTAGCTTGGGAATCGTGCCGGCCTTGAGAGGATATGAACAATAAATTACGAAGAAAAAGTTAAAGTAAAATGCATTCTCAAGTCTAAGTCATAAGACTGGTAAAATACTTAGAAAATCTTTATTTTTAAAAATTGTTTTTACAATCAAAGCAGACCATGATTCAAATGCGTTCACAGGCGTCCACGCAAACGTTCGCAAATGTCAACAATCAGTTTTAATATGAATTCGTAGTTTTACACGTATTCGCAGAAGTTGACCTCCAGATAGCTCTCTTTATAATTAGGAGTCATAGAAACAGCTGTGAGAGTAACAATGTCCGCAGCTGAAAGGACTTAAGGGAAAAAGACATCGCCAATGCTGTATCTCCTCTATACAGTTGCGAATTAACATTTCAGCAGATAACTGCACGCCAGCTAAAGTAATTACTACCGCCCGAGGCTGGGGATTTTAGCGTCAAGCAGCAGGTTCTGTTAATGTGCACGGCGTCTCCCCCACGGCATATGCGCAAGAAGGACGTTGAACCTAGGATTATACTGAGATATACGGCCATTGCTTCCTCCGCTTTGCCAGGATTTATGTGCAGACTACCGTTGTTTGCTATCGTGCGTCAATATACTGGCTGTCCAGAAACGGTCCTGTAGTAAACACACTACGTGAGTCCTGGGCTAAATTAGAGACTCAACTGTTGTCGGCAACACAGCAAAGAGAAGTTTTTCTCTTGCACTCTACGAACAGGTATTACATTATGTATGTTACTTTGGGCGAACGTACAACCGTGTTGGGCTGCTCGGGATTTAAACCAGCACCCATTATAATGATGGTCAGAACAGTGGTAGTAAGATATCAGTGTGGTGCAAGATGGAACTTCTCCGTGCTGTTTACACAACGTGAACGTAAAATGTTATAGTCCAGCATTTTGCCATTAATATTTTCGTCTCTAATTTAGTCCAGGATTCGCGAGGTGTTCGCATTATATGGCCATTTCTAGAGACCACGTTTACCGTTAAAAATATTACAACTGTTTAACGGAATCGACTTGAGGTCAGATTTTCAATTTATATGTTCTGACGTAATTGTAAATTTAAAAATTAAAATAAATAATTAATACGATTAACGTTGAGACACATCGTAAATGATAGTTTAAGGTATAAGTTTATTCAATATTTTATTAATTGTTTGAATTATGAGTATTTTAAGATATAACAGACATATATTAATATTGTTACCTCAGTTTCCTTTATGTCACTTTCAGCTGCTTCTTCTTAATGTATTCTGAGTAAAATTACTTCAATAGTTATTACTGCATCTTGTAGTGTAATACATATTTACATATCTTGTGTGACTATTTAAATTCAAAACCCAATTAGTGATTTGCTTGTTTGCAAACATTCCAAATACAGACATTTGGAATAATGCATTACTACACGATATACAGGATGAGGCGGGAGAAAAAGTACATGCCTTGAGGGGTGATAGTACTGGTGATTCTGAACAAAATGTTTCTAATAAACATATGCCCTTTTCTTAACCGTTTCATAGAAACCTAATGAAAACAAGGATCGGAATTAGTGCAGGTGACGGGAAATCACGCTACTGTTATCTTATGTTGTGTATTGATGACCAACTCATCGGTCCAGTAGTTTTAAATAATCGTCTTAACGGAGTACGGTATCTTTATTTTCTTCAAAACGCGTTACCAGAATGCTTGGAGGATATCCCTTTGGCAACAAGAACTCGTATGTACTTTCAGCAATACGGAGCTCCTGCACATTCTGTACGGCCAGTGACACAGTACCTCAACGAAACGTATCCTGGACGTTGGCTCGGTCGCCATGGAGTCATTGTTTGGCCACCGAGGTTACCTGATCTTACTCCATTGGATTACTGTGTGTGGGGTTGGCTTAAAAGCGACGTCCACACGCGCAGGGTGGACACAAGAGAGGAACTTCTCGCTCGTATTTACCATGCTTGTGCTCAAGTAAAGCAATGTACTAATGAGCTCAGATCAGCAACACAGCAGCTGTCTATCAGAGCAGCAAAATGTATTGAAGTTGGTGGTGGAGTGTTTGAACATGTTTTGTGAGGAAATGTACATAATTAAACAAAACTTAATTATAACAGTGTCGTGATTTACCGTAACCTGTACGTTTCCCGTTCCTTGTTGTTTACATTAGATTTCTCTGAAACGGTTGAGAAAAGGGCATATGTTTATTAGAAATATTTTGTTCAGAACCACCTGTACTATCACCCCTCAAAGCGTGTACCTTTCCTCCCGACTCAACCTGTATAAAAACAGCAATGGCAATATTTACAACGTAGAAACAAGTGTAAAAAATTTACATTGCACGACTTATAATGTGAAGTGTGGCGAATACCTTATTTAATAAATATGCACTGAGAAGTCTGCCAAATACTGACTTAATTAAATAACTAAGTATGGTCGTAAACAGGATGTGGTACTTCTATGAGAATCATAATTTTAATTCAAAAGATGTTTCAGTTATGTAGCCAGGAAACCAAACCAACAAATGATTCTCTACACACAAACAGCGTTAGTCAGAATTCATGGATGTGATCGGTGTTAAAGAGGCGTGGCAGCAACTGTACGTACAAAAATCTTGTTGTGATTATCTTCTTTGTACAACATCGTGGTATGTTATCAGCTTACGGTTACATTCCTTATACAGTATATCTAACACAGTTTTAAGTGCCAGTACAAGTAATTATTGACGCATGTTTACTATTTCTTAATGCACTTATGGTTTTTTAGAGGACGATACGCATCATAAGATTTTCAAGCCTGCAGATGGAATTTCAGTGAAAAATTCACAATATCGACGTAAGCTTTCTGAGTATTAACTGTTCTTGCGTGTAATATTTATGAGCACCGCTCTTGGTAACGCACCAATGAATTAGCGTTTACATGGAAATTAATGCCCTGTGCCCAGATGAAATATACTGCGTTCTTACAAACATTTCTCTTGCGACTTTACACCTCCACTATCGTCGCCGTAATTTTACGGTCGCAGATGGAAGTAAAATAATTTGCATTCTCGTCCTGGCGCAGGTACCGGATGTCAATAGACAAACTCACCGATAAAACAGAGAGTATTACGAGCCATATGAAAGCAGGTTTAGCAGCAACAAACCATACAGACAGCGCCATACTTAAGTAATGCTTCTGCCACGACTGGTTGCAAAGTTTCGTCTACACAGGCGTCTAAATGTTTTGGTATTTTGCAAATGTAAATTAACTTCAAAATTTAAAAATATTACATGTTCATACTTAATAATTTTTTTAAAATTTATTTATGAGACTCGCAGAGTGAAATGATTACCAAATATTCTGTTTTGAACGTATTTGTTGCTTAAACGTGAGTAATTATATAGTAAGTACATAGATCAAAAATAAGCTACTTGTGTTTGGTGCAATGTTAATATACTGGAAATCCCTTTCTTTTAACATCAGTTTTTTTCGAAAATAATAATAATATTATAATATTAACAATAATAATAACTTTGCCGAAAAACAATTTGGGTCGACGTATACGTATTTAATTGTCTTTTTAATTTACTATTCGTGGTCTTGAAAATTATTTCGACTCTTAACGGCCGATATGAAAGTAAATTATGTACGTCAATTACATTTCTGTAAAAACACTGTTTATTGAAAAACCAGTTACTAATAAACAACAAAACGATACTTTAATTAAGGTCCGTAATGAACGCATTAATGTTAATATATTTGCTTACATTTTTTGTTGAATATGCCGACACATACATATATATGTATATTCTAACTTATAAATTTTCAATTACTTACTACTTAGAGCTATGGTTAATGTACTACATTCTAAATTAAAAATATATATTTGCCGGAAATGAGCGAAACCATAGAATACTAGCTAAAATAACCGTTAGTTTAGATTATTTAAAATTACAGTAGTACCTCCTCAAGTTCAACTTAACGCCTTAATTCATACTCTGTATATACTTTACAGTAACACGACAGAAAAATATCTCCCATCAAGTTTTTTCTTGTTTCGTCGAATGTCTGTACCATCACAAAGTTATATTAGCATTCTAATGCAAGAGTGCTTGTGATTGTTTGGAGTTTGGAAACATTACAAATATGGTTTTTAATCGGTTTTAAAATACACTCAGTTTCTGGTTACCCGCCTAGTAGTCGAGCGCCTAAGGTCTCGCTCTTTATAGTTCTGTAGTGATTTCGAACATATATTTTTTTAACACAAATCAATACATATAATATGAAAACTTCATACTTACAGTCTTACTCGAGTTATTTATATTTGTTTGAAATAAATGAAAGATCATGGCCTTTGGCGCGTTGCCTACTTCGCAGCCACGACGGGAACCAGAATAGGGTTTTACATGCAAAAGTATTAACAATATCGCCATTACTGACTTTTTTATTCATCTCAACGTTGCGCACATTGCTAAATTATCATCTAGGCATTTTTTTTCAACACATTTTTACGCTCTGAAAACACTCGGAAACAGTTGTTGTTAATTATTTTTCTTCAAATTTATTTATTTAAAATATTTTCCGTTTCTCGATGCAGAAAATGGTTTTTGTCCGGAAGCAATATCACAAAACGTGATTGACCCACCGAATCTAATTTTACGTGTGAAACCCTATTCTTGCGGCCGCAGAGCTGTGAGGTAGAAAGAGCCCTCAACAACGAGGTATTCAGCGCTGATGAGAGTGATACGTAAGTATGGAGCAGCGCTGGAATACCGCGTTAGCATTATCCGTTACGATCTCCTACATGCAAAAATTCAGCTTGACCTCTCTGGGAATTAAGCCCGCATTGTTCTATGTATATTCTGTTCGCTTTCACTGGGCATCTATCGACACTTGAATAACCAAATACTGTATTTTACTAAGATTAGGGATACCAAACATGGTATGTTTTAAGAGTGGCTCACTTTATCGTGAGTAGTCTATTATAGGAAGTGCACACTTTGGCCGCTATTACAAACGTCACTCTTCCAAGCGAGTGGAGTGAACGAGCCGGTAACATAATCTCCCTCATTCGACTCGATACGGTATGGATACTGGAACACAGTTGTTGCAAGCAATTTATCGGCTTGACGCCAGCAAATTATCTGACGTTCACGGATATTTAGTATCTTTTAATTGGTATTGAAGCAGGCAGCTGTTCGCTCAAACAAATGAACAACGTAACTGCAGAAAGTGAAGTTGATCCCCTGTGTTGACAGCAAGCAGTTGTTTTTATCAAGGTTGCTGGTCGACAGTTGGTCAGCTAGACTGCAGGAGAGCCTACGTCAACGCTACCACTAGTGCGCAAGACCAGACTGGCGGCTGCGATCCTCGGTGTTGCAATTAGTTTCGCCAGTCTGCGCGGAGAAAGCAGAACATAGCCTCCACTTTGATCAAGGCGGTCTATGAGACGAAGATGAGGCCAGAGCACAGAATGTTCCGAGTCAGTCCACATCATGACTTGCTATTTACATCATCAAGATCTTCTTCAAGATTGTTACATGTAGAGGCAGGAAAAAATCGCGGATTCACTGACCTGTAGGTTAGAATCCAATAATATTTATGCACTCAAGCCTACAGCAGCTATTCATTAGCTGACGCAGTGAGATGGGCCTGCATAGAGTTAAATTTTTATTATTTGCTCAGCGACTTACGCGAGGAGTCAAATAAGCAAGGGCCAACTGTTAAAGTGGCACGAACGTAGAGTTTGTGGAATTCTAGCTCGTGCCTAAAATAAAACGAGAATTTTCCAGTCCCTAGTTATATGGTAATTTAGAAGAGAGCAGTTCACCATTGTTCGATTATAACGTTGTGGACTATGAGGTATTTAGCAAGTTACCTACATACAAAATGTTAAGTGCATATAAAAGCAAAATAAACAATAACTTTAAGTATAGCAAACCTCAACATGTTGCAATTTCGCTAATAAAATATGCAATTTTAACACGGATTGAATACCATTGGACATGAATCAAAAGCCACTGTCGTTTTCTATATTGCATTGCACGTGAGATATAAGAAACACAATGTTCCGCTCAAAATTTAAAATAACAAAATATTATGAATGTGTTTTTAAAAAACATAATATTTACTAAAGAACGAACTTAACAATTTCAGTTCTACACACATATCGGCCGAATTCTGTCAAATACACGAGTTTTCATCAATATTTCACATTAGCAAGCTTTAACACATAAATCATACCAATAAATAATACGTATTCGTAAGTTACATTATAATTTTCGTTGTGTCCGAAAGCTTTCGCCAGTGTGTGCGCAAATTAATATAATAATTATGTTTTATACGAATATGTTCTTCTGGTATTTATTATGTTTGACCGTGAGGTACAAAATTATTCACAGTAAAGACAATTTAAAAAATAGGTTTTTACAAATGCTACTTGTAGCCGGTAGCTCTATTATAAAATAACTAGGCTACTAGGAAACTTGAATATATGAAGAGGAGATTTCGTAAAGATAACATTAAGAAATATACATCTACAATCTAGTCTCATTTTCCTTCTTCTCTCAATAACACACGCATTCTGACCGACTACTGTTTTAGGAACCGTGAAGTAATTTTGTTTCTTTATAATGGAATAAAAGAGCCCGCTTTGAGAATGTGCTAAGATAACTGGTGTGTGCGTGGAGGGAAATGACGCACTCGAGTATGAAACGAGTCGTAAGGCAGACAAACAGTTCTCGGCTTACAGGAGCAGTTCTCGCTGTCAACCAGTCGCGTAGCGTGTTGCTGCGTGTAACAGTACAAAAAAAACATTCCTGTTACTCTCTGTGGCACTCTACTACCATTATATCTGTGTATACAGCCTTGAAAGTTATTTTATTTGAGTTTCTTTGTTTTAAAATCCTAGCACTGAATCATATTCTTAATTTTCCTATTTCCTTTTTCAGTAGTCATTTTATGTTTGTTCTTTCCTATTGTTTGAGGCTACAGGTCCGAAATTAGGCTGCATTTCGAAAATTATTCTTAAATTCTAGAAGGGAGCATGTATCGATAATCCGCCACACATGTTTTTCAATTCATAAATTAGTATAATTTTGTCTAGTTAACAACTTAAAGAAATTTTACCAAACTTGACACCTAACCGAAATTTTAACAATATTACCTGTCAATTATCTGAGTAAAATGGAGAAAATTAGTTAACCTACAAAACAAGTGAATGAAGAAACAGAAATTCACTATTAAATTATTTGTGATATTAGGTTTCCGCATGTCGCGCCGTAATTGATTGTATAAACGGAAATAAATAGAATAAATAGGAACCTTGAAAAACAGACCTAAATATGACGATATAATAACGTTAATTAGTTTGGCATGGTAAGTAAATGTCAGTCGATCACGGCTTAAAAATTTAGGTCGTTTTCATCAGTTTATGTGGCTTTAATTGGTTATTTATAACTAGAATTAAAAATAAAATAAAATAAAATATATGTTTACTATGGCGTAAAGAACTCTATCACGTCCGAAATTTGTTATTCCTTGGTAGGCTATGTCTGCCAAATAACAGCTCGACACTAATTTCATCAATTACGTCTAAAATAGAAAAGAAACAAAATCCACACACGCAGATATGTGTTTATGAAAGAATATTCGTTTTCTATGTAATGACAACTTGCACTTGAGCAGTCAGCAGTTTAAGATAAAGTTCAAACACCTCTGACTTCTCGATCGCTCACTATCGATTGTTTGACCTCAATTTTGAATGTTCTTACTGATATACAAACGTTATTATTTTACTGCCAACAGCCGTCGCGCCGACTGAATGACAGCCGACTGTTCAGTCAAGACGTGACCTTTGTGGCCTTATAAATGGTCTTCCTCTAAATACTTACCTTCAGCATGTATAAACTGGAACGCTAGTAGATAATTCACACTGTTTTTGCTTCTGTTGACAATTATGTATCCGTACTTAATAAAGACACAGAAAAATCTCTGCTTTTCTATACGACTGAATTGATCCTAGTAGACTATACATTTTAAAGAAACTTATTTTATATGTACGTGGGATGTAATGTTCAGAACGCATAAAACTTTTTACAACTGTTGTAGTAATACCACACGTCTCGGTATCATGAAGAAAAGTAGCATATGGATATGTTTTAGGTGTCAGTTCTGCACTGCACACATGTGAATAGAATTGCTGAAGGCATCGACGACGTCCTGATTATAGTGTTGTGTGAACAACTTGATAACCGGTTCGATGGTCATGAATTATGAGTTTCAGAAGAGGAGGTTGGGCACATAACATTGACGGTCTCGTCTTCTCAGCGCACGAGCTCGGCACAGGGAATATGAAACCTGTGTAGTTGTCCATGGTTAAGAGCACTGTCCAGAGATCATAATTTGAAAACTAAATAAATCACAATCTGTAACTGCACACACGCTCCACTGCACAGTGGTATTCAGGTACACTGTTGAATATCACTGATAACATTTCCGAATATTGAAGCTGTAGTGCGTGTATGTAGAGTTTACAATTATGCTCTCTGTAGTGTTTCTGAAGTTTGGAAAGTATCGGAATGGACATTTGTGGTTTAGTTGCATTTATGTCATCTACAATTTACATGGATTGATTTAGATGGCGAATGATTAAGAGATCAGGTCAGAGTGAGGAGAAAAGATAACTGCAAGGATCGTAGTCCTTAAGCAATGTTTTCGGAAATGAATAATATGATATATCTGTTTTATTGTACAATTCTTCAATGTAATTGTGTATCGCTGTAATATAAAGTGTCTTATGGTATAAATAGAAAGTAACAGTGATGCAATCCTGCTTTTTAAGAGAACACGTAGGTTAAATTTCTTATTACCTACCTCTTTGGTCTACATTCTGGACTGAGATATAGGCTGTCAATTTAGTGTGTAGCATGGTATTTTTTACGATGGCCATATGATTTCTTCGTTTTGTTTAAACCTCATGTTTTATTTTATTTTATTAATATTTGCAAGTTTTGTAATGGTAACTAACTCATTTTGAAACGTTTTTTTTTTTTTTTTTTTTTAATATATCACTGCGAGGTAACCAAATTTTAGTGTTATCAACGTGCAGCATTAGTCCTTACATTTCACAACGATTCAAAACATTTCTTTGTATTACATATCCAAAATATCTGTAATTACATACATCAAAATGTTCAATATTTGGATACATATTTATGTGTTTTGTTTTAGTAGATCCTGTGGGACATTGGGCGTGCCTCAGTACAGCATCCAAGATCTACTGAAACAAAACATATATATGTTTATATGTATTCAATAATATTAGCTACATTATTTTCAGCTACCATTTTTTAAACACCCTCATCAACATTTACGCAGTTTAGCTGTGTTTGTGTTGTATGTGTCTTGAAATGTCTCTACTGTCGGTAAAATTGAAAAATTCCCCGCTCTCGTACAGCGAGTATGTCGGGCAAAAAATTGTTGCATCGAACTTTCGCTTCGACCTATTTGTGAGTAACGAGTCGGTATGCGAGTAGTTTTCGTCTCGTGTCATCATACGATTTTCTCTGCAGGGCTGTTTTAAAGAAATGTTCACTTACTGCCTCCACTTAGCCGTAACGGCCTTCCAGGGTGTATGTTAGCACTTGAACTTTCTCAGTGCGAATGAAGGCTTTCGGTTATAAATACCTATAATCCTGTGAATCGTTTGCCCTATATCTACTGTTTCAAAGCAGCAATTAAAAACTAGCAAACACGGATCAAACACATGTAAAAGGCGCAGAACATTTTCAGCGGGTATGGCTAGTATGCTTATTTTCCGGCATTAGCATTGGCGAAACTCTCACGCTGTTTTACAACAGTCTTGGTGTAAAGGTATCGACGGCCCCACCACCCTGCACCGACTGGTGTGATTGTCGACGATCTTCGCTTTGCCAAGGATACCACTTTCAATAATCCAGGCGTAGAGAGTCCCTTAGAGTTCCCGTATTAAATCATTGCCCGAAGAGGTAGTGGATATCCGTGAGCTAAGAGAGGCAGTTTTAAATGTATTCTTAGTCCTACCATTGTCGTAGGATCTGCATACTTTCCTACACTAGTCCCGATAATAGGCTCAGAGCTTCTCAGATCGTAATGCCAGTCGCAGATCCCTGCCTATAACTGATTCCTGGTGAGTTAAAGTATTCCGATTATTTTTCAACAAGGTCCTTCGTCATTCCTAGGCGATGCCGAGCAAGGGATGATGTATCTCCGGTTCCCCCAGTCGACACATCGCACTAGATCATCATTAAAGGACAACAATGTAAAGGGGCATAGGGCAGTGAGTGCATTTCTTTCCCAACATTACGCGAGCCTTACTTCCAGGCACTGCATTACATCCATTATAGTCTTACCACTCCCCCCTAAGGAACCATCACATAAAAGAGTTACATAGAGAGACAGATAGAGTGTGTGTGTTTACGTGTTGTTTCAGCAGATGTCAGTTACCGAAATACTGCGACAAACCATTCTAAGAAAACATTCATGTTTCATATTCTTACCACTGTGAAGTTTTCGTTGTGTCATCATTTCCCGTGTGTAGTGTGATCTTCGTCTCAGTAATGGTCTGTGCTGTTTTAATTGTGTTGTCCTGAGTTCACATTTGGCTTTTGGTTATGTAGTCAGTTTTTCATCCTGTGTATAATTTACTTGTTTTCCTTTGTGATGTTTCTGTCACGATTTTCTTCTCTTGCCTGGTTTTTTGGGATTTCACAGTACTGGAATGGTATGTGCGTACAATAATGTTGAAAAAAATTACGATTTTTTTTAGTGGAATTTGTGTCGTTTTTCAGCGAATGGTAGCCTACTACATAAATGAGTAAATATGGGAAACAGCAAAGGTTTTTGCATAAAGCAGAACTGATACTAAGAAAATTCACGAAGCCGTTGAATCTCTGCGGAGAGTCGGTTCCTGTCAATTCAGTGGAAGAGCTCGTTGCAAAATTTATTTTGACACCTTACCAAGTTATTGCATTTATGGTATGTCTGCACATGATTACGCGTCCGTATGCGACATTTCAATGTTTATGTCACAAACTGTTAAAGTACTTTCGAAAAGTGTTCGTTTGCAACTCGTTCAACAGAACATCTATGCTTTCCTGCGTTTAATGGACAACTGGCAGAACATCAATTTGCTTGGTAAAAACTGCTTTGTGTTTTCACTACCATCTCACTTGGTCGTTTGTCGGTGTTGTCCAAGTTCACGTTTCGAGGCGAACTTTCACAGCAAACAGAATGTATTGCATGATGTGACACTCTTGAAATAGCAAAACGGTTTTGAAGTATAAGTATGGGACTCTTCTACTAGTTTATAGGAAATTACCAATTACTGTCTAGAAGTAATATAGCAAAATACCTCACAACAGACGCAGTGCACATTTTAAAATCATGGATCGGTCAAGGGGATGGGGGTGACCTTACACGTAAGACAAGCCCCGTATCTCCGCCTCTGTACACTTGCACGTTCTGTGTGGTGCACGCTGCAGTTGGGAAGAGCTGTGAGGTGACCCCATGTCAAGGTCGAGGAGCAGCGGACCACGGACGAGGTAACTGTAGCCCTGTGTTCCGGCTCGTGGCTCCGCCACACCACCCTACACCGGCCCCAAGGTCAGGCTTGCGCCTCGCAACAACACCAGTTGATACCTTACCCGTGAACAGATCACACACGCTCCGCCTACTCACTTTCCCACCTCAGGTGTCATCAACCACCTCCAACAACTCACGTCTTACCGTCTTAGAATACGTTTACACGTTTACGTGTGCATTTTTATTGCCATATCTACAAGCACTGCTATCAGATGAAAACTTTTGACAGCTATGAAGCTTAAAACATGTGATTATTATAGGTCTTTCGGGATAAAGTGAGCACTAAAAATTTAACACTTGAAAAATATCACTAACCATTACCACATATAATTTAACTTTAACATGTTTGCGCGTGTAAGATAAATTGTGCAGTCAGTGTATGAACTGATACAGTATAATGACAAGAGTTAATTAATTATATAAAGTATGGTTATGTCAATTTCGGCTGATTTTGTTTCTGTATTGTTGTATTTAAGTAGGATTTTTTTTTTATTTTTTTATTTTTTTTAGTACAGGTGTCCGGAAACAAATTCATAGTAAGCATACCACACAAATCCTGGGCTAAAATTGGAGGCAAAAATGTTAGTGGCAAAGTGTAGTATGATGACACATTACGTGCACAGTGTGGCAACATTGCACTGTAGTTAGTACATTCTTGCGCTCCGCAGCTATCTTACTACTATTGTTCTGATCTGAGTATTAGGAGTGCAGTTTAAAATCGCTGAAATTCGCGAGCTGTCTATAAACCTGATTTTACGTTTGCTTGACGGTACATGCATACTGTACAGTAATTATTGGAAAGGAGCACAATAGTAGATTATCTCCGTGCTGCGTTGCCACATTGTGCACGTAAAATGTTCAACATTTTGCCACTGACGTTTTCGTTTCCAATTCAGCCCAGGGTTTGTGTGGTGTGTTAATTTGGGTTTATTTCCGGCCACTTGTGTGATATATGTATGTATGTGTGTGTGTGTGTATATATATATATATATATATATATAACGTCTTAACATAATTGTAATATCACAGTATCACTTGTCTGATTAGATTTTTGGTGTTTTATTAATCCACTTGAATTTTACTGTAGCTTTAATTTATAACAAAAAACATTTATAATTTTTCGTACATAGTAAACTAAAGAAAGGAGTGTTCCAATTAATAATTTATTAATTTATTTCCTGGTTTTTAGTATGGTTCTGATGGAACGAGGTATTTATTTAGGATTTATCTAGTTCCATCATACACTGGGAACTAAATACTTTTCCACCAGATACTTAAGTATAGTCCATATAAAAATCAAGTCATGTGACTATGTAATTAATCATGAAACGTCGTTATCGGAAATGTGTTTCACAAATACACAGTTCGTACGTTTTAGAGTTTTTTTATAGTTATAATCGTATAATATTAAAGAAATTAGTTACTGTGTCTTTGTTGGCAAAGCTGGTCGTAGATAAATGATTGGGCGTTTCTACACATGAAACTAGTTATAATATGCTTTAATGGCGCTAAGAAGGTTCAAGCATAGGATATATATATATATATATATATATATATATATATATATATATATATATATATATATATATATATACACACACACACACATTAGAACTGGTAACTCTGGAGCTTCCTTACTAACAAAATTTGTAACTTTATTTTTGATACATTTTTTATAGTCTACAGTCCGCCATGTAATAAGGTATATAATGAAACTGCTATGAAGTTGATACGTATTACCAGTTATTTATACTAGACAATAGAGATAAGAACGTCTTTCTACTTATATTGTTTTTTTTTTTGTCAGCCGCTGGAAAACTAGAGTATTCCTGTACCTAATAATACCTTACATAATTTCGTTAGGCTGTGAATAGTTTATTCAATTAATTAACATTAAATACTTTAGTTTACTTGTTCATTAATTACCACCATAAAAATTTACGTACGTCAGAAAATCGAGAATCAAGTGAAAATGGCTTCACATATGCGAGAGTGAAAGTTTGCCTTTAGTTGAGAGTTGTCGTGTAATGTAAGCTACGTTAAACTGCAACAGAAATGCTAAGGTAAAGTTAGAAGACCAACTTGTATGTAGATCAATACTGAAGTTTTCTGTAACTTCGACCGTGTGTCATCGCCATAGTAATTACAAACACGTTCTTGACATGCCGTGGGAAAATGCGGGTAATGGGGAACAAGAGCAATTTCAGGCAATCGTTTGAATAAACCGGCTGCTTGCAATAAGCCTGCCATCTATAAGGATTACGAAGGTGCAGTGTTGTAGTGGTAGAACCAGTTGTTTTCCTCCACGGCGATCCAGGTTCGATTAGCGAATTTAGCTCTCGGTTTCTGACGTGGGAAACGTGGCTGGAGATTTACATTCCTCCCTCACTTGCATTACTCCGCTAGTCCGACCTCATCTCATATCATCCTAACTAGCGTTCAAGTCCTTGCTCCAAGGGATCAAATGTGCCATGTAAAACCACATAAAGGATGCTTATTTCTAGGACCCGGTAGTTTTCGCGAAAAGATTTTTGCCTCACTTAGTTTCAGTGTCTTACGTGTACACCTGCAGCTCAACTTCGTGATTATTGGCAGAGTGTTATTGTGCAGAGTCGTTATTCATTTGACTGAGCCAATCAGTACATGGATAACTGTGACACAACACGTCTGTGATTTGTGGGTTTAACCTCCACACGCTGAGTGTTACGGAATCCAATCACTGACCACGTAGCAGATATGAAGGTACGCACGTAAGGCATTGAAACAAAGTGATGCAAAAATCTTTTCGCGAAAACTACCGGGCCCTACTTATTGCATTTGTTGCATCAATCCTGCATGAACTCTAAACTGTAACTAAATTATAAATGAGGCCGCGGTGGCCGAATTATATTTTGTATATCTTTTTTTATATTTATTAATTCTACAAAAATAGCTGTTATATTTATTTGTTCTATAACTATGCAATGAAATTAATTAACTAACAAAAAAAGTGGTAAAATGCGTGCGCTGTGTTGCACACGTAGGATGTGTTTTGGGTTCAAGTCCGTGTTTGGCAATTTTTTTTATTACTAGTCTTGTTCGTTTAGTTCAATTTAACATTTTAGAACAAGTTAGCTCAGTTTTAAATGGTTTTCGCTATATTATTACTGTCAATAAACGATCGAATTATACAAAACTACAGTTGAAAACAAAAATAAAAATTGTAAAAAAATGGTCCGACCATTCGCCTCCCACCAAGACGATCAGGGTTCGATTTCCAGTGGTGTCGGTCC
This sequence comes from Medauroidea extradentata, assembly GCA_003012365.1. Classification (NCBI taxonomy): domain Eukaryota; kingdom Metazoa; phylum Arthropoda; class Insecta; order Phasmatodea; family Phasmatidae; genus Medauroidea; species Medauroidea extradentata. The sequence goes on from PNEQ01124923.1 coordinate 54,489, forward strand.
CCTGATTTTTTTTTTGTGGTAATCGTGCCAGATGATACCGCTGGTCGGTTGGTTTTCTCGGGGATATCTCGTTTCCCCCGTCCGTTCATTTCGGCACTACTCCATGCTCCCCTCATGTCACCGCTCACCAGCGCTTAAGACCTCGATGTTGAGCGCTGACTAAAATCTCTCAATCTCTAAAAAAATAAATACTGCCACATAGTCGTCTCTGAATTACTGAAGTTGTTATTCAAAATGTTTATCTATTTCCTTTTTTCTACGCTATTTACCATTTATTTGGAAGTAGACAGACTCAGCGAGGGGACATCCTGGGGCTGTTAGGCGAGGGTGATAATGTGTCGGTTCGCCATTTCCTTCTGCGGGGATGAGGATGATGGGACAAACACCCGATCCTAGACACGAGGAATATACCATTAAATATCACATCCACGGCCGGCAATTAAACCCGGGACCCTTGTTACACCAGCCAGGCGTTCTGGCCGCTGAACCACGAGTTCATATTCTACTTACTTATTTTAAATTATAACAATATTTTTATTCGAAGGTTCCGCGTGAAGCTTGTATTTCTGAAATATGATCGTGCACAATTGAATGAAAACGTTTCTAATCGGGATGAACCCATCATATGAGTTTCTGAAATGTATTGCGAAAATTATGATGGTTAATATTTAAAGCAAAAATTCATTTAAATAAAATGTACATACTTTATTGGTTTTGATGTTTATTTGAATGTAAACCAATTTCAAAATTCGGGCATTAAGTAATTTAAATATCGTACGCTTTGAAAATACTATGTGTGAAGAAAACTTCAAATAACATGCATGTATATACAAGTAAATTATTAGCTTAGTACACCACATGGCAAAACGGAAACTTTTTAGAGTACTGATGTCATAGATTTATGCAGATTTGCTTAAAAAATGGTGAGCAGGTTATCTGCAATATTTTCCATGTAGAGAGCCGTATCATTTAATACTATTGTTTTGAATACCATAACATTGGAAACGTGAATGTGTACAGACTAACATTAGATTAAGTTTTTATTGGTTACATACTGCAAATTTATTCCTGGAACCATTTATAAAAATTTTGTAGACTGACCACTGCTAGCTTTGCTGTGATTACGGTTGTCGTTATGCACTTCTTTCTGCGTTATTTTAGTATTATTTAATCGTAAGTATATTTCGTAGACCGGACTGGGTTCAAACCGTGCGATGTAGCGTGTTCTACGGTACTGTAGACGATGAACATTTTATAACGCCTCACAAGTTGCTCTAAGGCACGCTTATATGTCCAACTATTGTACGTAGTTCCCAGTTTCAACAACATCTAATTACACGTGTATCCGCGTCTTAAGCCCCACCACGTGTATAGAGGATATACTACAACTCATGCAGCTATACGTACAGTCCACTACTCCGCGGTAGTCCCTGCTGTATAACATGACTGTACAGTAGAGAGCAACACCAGTGAACCTGCAAACTCTCCACATACCTCACTAACCCACGCTAAGTTTCACTTACATGCTCTAGGTACGCAGACCCCTATCGTTATTTTATACTATGGCTAGAGACACTGGACAATCATGGAAATAGTTAACTATTTACTAAGTTCCATCACGCTGTGTACAACACTGAATGTTTTGTACCGGCATTGGCTATTGTTTATTTGAAGTATTGTTTCTCTCTTCAACAATCCCAGTGAGAACTAGGGACCCTAATTTTTGGTGGAAATATTTCTGCACCAGTCAGCTTCAGTACCTCGTGTGCACATATGCGGCTCTGCTTCATGGTCTGTGATTGGCTGAATGTAACTATCACGTGTCTTAGCGTGTTACGGCAAATAACGGACGTGTGTTATTCACAGTAATCTTATCCTGGCTGGTAGGGTCAAATGAGGAACGTCGTTACATAAAGACACTCCGCCAATAACAAAGAAGCAGAACTGCAGAGGTGGAACTAAGACATTCAGAAAAGTTGGTGAAGAAAATTTTCGCGATAATCAGAGTTCCCTAGTGACCCTGGTTTTTCGCGTAAAGAATTTTGCCCCACTTTGTTTCAGTGCCTTACGTGCACATCTGCAGTTCTACATCGTGGTCAGTGATTGGATATTTTAACTGTCTCGAGCCTTGGGATTCTACCGGGAACTCACAGCCGTGAGGTGTTGCAGAGACTTTATTGTAATTGGCTCATGACAAATGACGATATACGGCTCTTCACACAGACACGCTGCCAATAATCATGAAGTAGAATTGCAGATGTGCACGTAAGACACTGAAACAAAGTGGGGCAAAATTCTTCTCGCGAAAAACCGGGGTCACTAGGGATCCCTAGTTAGAACGGTACAGCTTGAACACACAGCGTGCGTGATTTGCCCCAAAACTGTTCACACGTGTCACGGTTAAAATACTACAGTTTATTGGAGACTATTTGAACAATTTCGCGATTTTCTTGTGGCCATAATTATAGAATGTCGTATTGTATCTTATTTATTATATGTGATATAAGTCTGCCAAAGCTATCACGTTTGTGCGTGTGGTTTTCGCATGCAATCATTCGGACGACGCGTGTAGTAGTGTCGTTACAAGATAGATATAATTCCAAATTAGAAATATCAAGCTTGCTGCAACACGTTTTAAACGCAGAATAAAGCGAAGAGAACTGGCCGGCTCCTAACTAATATGGTATTATGAACCTATGAGGATGAATGATGTGGCTATGAAGCAGCGCCACAGGAATGTAAGAGCGAGGGAAGTAGAAGATGCCCGAGAATATACGCTGACCAGAGACATGTTGGACACGATTCCTGCCTAATCCGGTGTGGCCTGGCCGGTAATTGAACCTGACTGGCCTTGATGACGAGCTAGCGCGCTGGCAGCTTGACCGCCGCGGCGTCTTCAAATGTGCAATAAGCGGGTGCTCTTCAACACTAAGGAACCGTAAAACCGTTGTTCGTCTTCAGCGAACACACCAATAATTGTATGTTTAGAAACAATTTTTTACACATGACCTTCTGACAAAATAATATAGAACACTCTAGTTGCATAAAATGTAACAAAATAAATGTGTTTATCAGTGTACTGTAATGTTTCTGGTTTTCCTGTAAACAGTGAGATTTTATACAGTATTTACTAGCCGAACATAAATAAAAATGGTTGTTTAAAAAAATAATTTTTAACAAATAATATTGAAACGAAACATTATTGATAACTCTAGTTTCATAACACGTAGTAAAATAAATGTGATTCATCAGCGTATTAAAGGATTTGTGTTTTTCTAATAAACCATTTTATTTTTATACAGTATTTACCAGTTCTTTAACGTAGGCACACTTTCAGAAGAATAAAATTTTTCAAAACCATCAGAAAATTTCAAACAAATGCTTTCATTGTTTATAACAAACAACTGACACCTGTGGTAATTTGACCTTCAGTAATTGGATTCGCCTGTCAAGTTTTTTCTCATTTTCCAGCTGAACTCTCCTGTCACGACCAGCACACACTGCTGTGTGTCAGTGGAGTTGAGCTACGGAGATGTATATGAGCAGTAGATTGCTGATCTCCAGTGTCAATTTATTGAATTGTCTTTTCCCACACGCCGGCACCAGAAAGCATTCGAAATGCCATGTTGCTTAGTTTACCGCTATCGCATAAAATACGATCTCGTAACTCGTGGTTCTCAAGATTCAGTCAGAGAGATGGCTTGTTTATGCCAGTAACGTGTAGCTGTGTGAAGTATCTTTCACGGTTTAGCGGAGGTTAAATAGGATGGAGAGTTGAGAGAAGGATTTAGTGTTTCCGTTTCTTTACAACGGAGAATAGAATAGAGCATTTATAAACTTCTTTACCCTCTCACCTGCCAAGAACTGTCCATAGCTGATGGTTCATCAACTCTGAAATCAAGTATAAAAATCAAAAGTTAAATCAAGAAATAATTCTACAGCAGACTGCGCTGTTCCAAGTGACAAAAGCCGAGCGAGGATGAGCAACGGTATCACGTTGAACTCGCATTAGGGAGTCCGGCTCTTCTCCCAGCTCCTGTCATTGAAGTTGTGTGTCTCTGTCCCTAATGATCTCGCTGTCGACGAGTTTCAAAGCCAAATTACCTTACCAAGTGTCAAATATTAAATAGTGAATTCTCTGAAAAAAATCAATAAAACGTATTCCCGCCAGGAATCGAATTTCGTTCATAAACGAGTTCCCTGGCACATTGTATCCAAGATCTTCCACTACTACAGAAAACGTCTCACATAAATATAAAGTTTATCAGTTTAAAGCAGTATTACTTGTGTGTATGTGCACATCATCAGATGTAGATATGTTGCAATTAAGAACAACTCTAGCATTTGCCAAACAAGTTCAATAATAGAGGACATGTGACAGAGATTTGAAGTTACGTAATTGTGTAGTAACAGCTCATTTATTTTTTACTGCGAAGAAATGTATATTACGGCACTACTAGTCACTTAGTACAAAACTGAATGGATTCCACGTAGGTTAGGATAGGAAATTTTCGCGAATTCAATGACGTGCGTCCTAGAATCAACTGTGCTATGCATATTCAAGTCCCGTCTATTTGTGTGAATGAACGAATATACGAGGCTCAAGTATGCATAGTGCTATGGATTCTAGCCTGCAGGTCATTGACTTGGCGAAATTTTCCTGTCCCTACTTGTAGGTAATCACTAATCAATACCTAACGAAATAAATAATTCGTTCTGTAAGCAGTGTCCAAAAATATATTTTCTTGACCAACGTGTTAACTTGTGTACATATAAAAAAATTTAATCAAATACATATAACAGTCGCTTGTAATCGTGCATCCAGGTCGATTTATGTGGATTTAGTGTGTCCAAAGAATATTGCGACTGTACCACAAAAACTAAGCCCGTGATCCTTACAAAAATCCTATATTAGATCATTTTTACATTCAATACCGATTGCAAATTTATAAAACATTGCGATGTTATTATTTTTCTTGGAATTGACCGTTTAAAAATGTTGCTAACACACTTTGGTTTGCCAGCGTATTACATTTAAGTAATTTTAACTGTCTCTCGAAACAAACTTACGCATTTTCAGAGCTTCGTCGCTACTGAAGTGGATGAATCCTGGAAATACGGTAAGTTTGTAGTTACATTTAGGTTTATGAAGGGGGAAACGAAATTTTGTAGTGAATTTTTTTAGAAATAGGAGTTATTTTTAGGTATGATATGGGAAAATATGGTGGTGACGATGTCATCCAAGATGGCGGAAAACATCTGCTGTCCACGGCCTTAAAAAAAAAACTGAGACTACTAGGCTACTATGTCTTCTCTGACCACAGCGTGGAGACCAGGCACTTGAGCAAACTTCTCGCTATAGGCAGAGCAAATTCTGGAATGACGTGTGTTGCAAGCAAGGCGGCAGGGCGCGTTGACAGACGACGGCATGTCCCGGAGTAATTAGCAACACGCGAGAATATTCATGAGACGAGAAGGTGAACAGCTTGCTCGAAGATCGGGAACACGCAGGTCGACTCGGCGACGTCTTTGGACATACTGCTGGCCGAAATCAAGGTGGTTCCTGTCTCCATGCCGCACGAGGCGGTATCTCGCTACGTTCAATTTCTAATGACCCCTTTTTTTTTTTTTTTTTCACGAAAATAATTTTGCCTCACTTTGTGTCCATGCCTTACCTGCACATCTGCAGTTCTGCTTCGTGGTCAGTGATTGGATATTTTAACTCCCGCAAGCCTTGGAATTCTACCGGCAAATCACAGATGTGTTATGCAGGAACATTATTGTAATTGGCTCAGTCAAATTATACATATAGACTCGCTGTCAATAACCACGAAGCAGAACTGCAGATGTGTACGTAATGCACTAAAACAATTAGAGGCAAAATTCTTTTCGCGAAAATCAAGGGTCTCTATCAATTACACCTAGAGACACTGAATTTAGTGAAAAATTGCTGTCCTAAATTGTTTCAATTGGTTACGTACACATCTGTAGCTCAGATCCATGGTCAATCCTTGGATGTTTTTGTACTGTCGGACTCTTCGTGTTCTACATGCAAATCACAGCCGAGTCACAGAATATTTAGGACTACAGAAGTGAAATATCCGGTACGACAGCGAACTCAGTCATTCACGCACGCAAAATGGATTCTTTGGCCAGCAACATGGCGGATACGCCTACAGCCAATCAGCGTGAGGTAGTTACCCTAGCAGGCAGTCAGGCCAATTGGAAACCTCTCTCAATATGCAGAAAACCAAGCAGACTACTAGGCTTGTATTAACAAACTCGGGCAGCCAATAAGCGGCAAAGTTCGCCCGTGTCAAGAGAGCCGCCATGTAATTTCACATCTATATTACTAGAGGCAAGAATTATGCAACATTTTGTTTCAGTGCCTCGCGTACACATTTGAAACCCTGCTACATAGTCAGTGATTGGCTGTTTTTAACTCTTAACATATTTGGAATTTACCTGCAAATCGCTGACATATGGTGTCGCAGTGAAGTTATTCTCATTGGCTCAGTCAAATGAGTGACGCTTCTACACGAATGTATGCCGCCAATATCTACGTACCATAGCTGCAGATTTGAACGTGAGGCATTGAAACAAAATGTTGCATATTTCTTTTCGCCAATAACCATCGCGTCTACATACTAGTATATAGTTTGAGGTCGAGTGGTGTCGTAGTATCCTTAGGGCCCGGTAGTTTTCGCGAAAAGATTTGTGCAGCACTTTGTTTCACTGCCTTACATGCACACCTGCATCTCTGCTATGTGGTCAGTGATTGGATACCTTAAAATACAACGCCTGGAGGTTAAACCCGCAAATCACAAACGTGATGTGTCGCAGTTATCCGTGTACAGATTGGCACAGTCAAATGAATAATAACTCTGCACATAAACACTCTGCTAATAATCATGAAGTTGAGCTGCAGGTGTGCACACAAGACACTGAAACAAAGTGGGGCTGAAATCTTTTCGCGAAAACTACCGGGCCTAACCTTAATCGCATTGGCACAGTCAAGTGAACTACGCTTCTGAACAAAGCTGCGCTGCCAAAAATCACTGGTTGTGTCGGACCCCCTTATGCCCTACAACCTAATAAAATATAAGTGGTGATAGTTAATTATTCTACATTGAAATGTTTTTATACTCGGTCTCCCATACTGCCACTTGCCACTCACTCAGATGGAGATCTGTGGATCTGCTTCTACTGTTGCGCTTGCAAGACGCCTACGCGTGCTGTTGCGAACAATAAATAAACGGATGAACATTTATGTAGATCATATTTTATCCGGGTGAGACGCCAACATCTCTCCAAACTCTCACACTTACTTATATCCTATAAAAACATCGGTTTCAACTAACGCCTACTCTTTTGGCGGGAAAGGACCCCCCGTATCCTCCAATCCACGGGAGTGTCTTCCAGCCAATGGGAGCACAGAACCGTTCAACTACATCCCTCGTGATTCGAATTCAGCGCTACATTTGACCATACTTTATTTGTTGTTTGTCTTACATTATGCATCCCGTACGCACTTTTCTTAACATCACTTATTTTAATTACTACTAAATGTCATTTACAATGATCTTTTAACTGTACAAATTAACCCTAATTTCCTGGTTACAGAGGGGAATCGGAGAGGAATAGGCAGGGTTTGCAGGCAAGGCCTGAGACGTTTGTTCCTGTAGTCAACCCTCTATCCTGGCTTCGAGACACTTGATATTTACTTCATATCACTAGACTGTACGAAACTACCTAAATTTAAACCAATAACTTAAGTAACCCTTTATTTATTACCGCCGTGTGAGTGATTGCGCTGTCAGTTGATTCCACATTCGACACGAGGTTTCTACAAACTTACTCTAAAACATATATACACATTGAATTGAAGTTTGCATATGTAATTTTATCTAACGTGACCTTTCCCGTCCGTCCACATAATTGTTATCCGAAATGTGTAAAAAATCATTTTTACCGAAAGAAAGTTGTTCTTCGAACAATGTCGTAATAACATTATTAGAAATTTGTAGATATTTTTCAGTAATGTGTATCATTAAAATATTTTTAACTTTATAACAAGACAATTTTCGCACCAGTTGAAGTTCCACCAGCCTGCGAACCTATGCGCTATCGAAGCTAGGGGCACTAAGGTCGACTGCTGGTTGCCCAACACTTGCAGCGTCGCCTCTAACGTCAAGATAATGTCCCCCTTTCGACTACTTGCTTCAACATAACATCAAGCGGCAATCCTATAGCTAGGGACCTGAGACATTCACGATTTATTTTGATTACAAAGTAAACTTCAAACAAATGTGAGTTTTTGTCAGTTTCCCAATTGGTCTTTAACGTCCATGACTCCTCCTGGAGTGCGCTAAGCCAACAGCAAAGAAGCGGCAAAATGCAGAACTAATAACGACGGTGTTAACCATCAACCAATGAACATCTGCTGTGTGTTTGAGCACGCAGATGTATTTGGAGGCTAGTCTGCACGTCAGTGAACCAGCGAATTTTTTCCGTCTCTACCTACTGCCACAGCCATCTTCAGGAGAAGGCCGCGGCCTTAGATCTGGCAACACTGGCAGGAAGGGTCTTTTTAACACGTCTTTTGCCTCGCCGAAGGCAGTGGCTTCCTCTGATTCGCCGTTACGTAGGACAGAATAACGAATCAGGTACAACCATTGCCTTGTTAAAAATGACCCTTCCTGGCAGGGTTGCCAGATTTAAGGCCGCGGCCTTACGGCTATGCTACAGCACTTTATGTATCCATAACATTATAAAATTATAACGGTGTCAAATTGTTCTTTTAAATGTCTACATTGTATGTTTAACAGTTATCACTCACATTATAAACGTTTATATTAAAACTGTTTACTCTTCCAGAAAACACGTATAAACCGGAAGTGGAAAATTTAAGCTTATCGCTAGGAGCGTAACCATTCTCTAAAGTTCTCCGCAAATATGCACCATACAGACACGCGTTTTGTTAATAAGCCTGTTTTACGAGTAAATCGCATAGCGTGCGGTGCACAAGCCAAGCGGTATCCTCAACAATCATTGAGCACGTGTTCAACTTTACAGCAGGAGTGAAGTCATGAGTTACAAATTACTATTTAGCTGTTGATTTAGAATCTCGATAATGATGTCTGTTTGTATAACGAGCTGAATTGAGGTCGCATCTAAGTGTCCAATTTAATTTACTAGGCGGAACATTTCAGATCGCTAAGTGTTGCCTCGATATCATTGAACGCCACAACCGGCAGTGCTCTGCATTAGGAAGCCAGTCCTTTTGTGGAAGCTACTAATGGACAGCGCGGCGTACCTGTAGCTTGGTCGACCGTCGCTTTTTTCCCCACCCATGTGCATATATTAAATAATGTTTAATCAGATTGTCAGACTCAAGTCTATATAGCATTGTGTTTTATTTTGGTGCCTATTTATACCAGCGGGTTTAGTTGTTTTTATGTGTGTGTATATATATATATATATATATATATATATATATATATATATGTGTGTGTGTGTGTGTGTGTGTGTGTGTGAGTGTGTGTGTGTGTTTACGTCTCGTCAGCGAGGTCATTAGAGACGGTTAAACAAAACTTTACACAAGAGCATTTATTAACTAGGAAAGGAGCCAGTCCAACATTCGCCTGAAGTTTTTTTAGTGAAACCATGGGGATCTGAAATCAGTACAGTCGGTAATTTAGTAATTACCTTCTAGCCCCTAAGATAGAACTCAGTAGGTTTCAAGCGTTGCAAACCAAAATAACTTCGATCCGCACTGTACTGACACGCATTTACACTTGCGTAGTTGCCAGTGCTAAAGAATTGGAACAGGACATTTTCGAGAGTTTTAAACACGTACACATTTCTACAACGTTTGTCATTCGAATACTCAATATTAAAGCCGCCCTATAGAACAGTGAGTCAATAGTAAGCGTGCTAACATTGGCAGAATCCGGTGCTGCCATATTTGGAGTATAACGGGCATTGTCGGTACAGAGGATGATTTATCGCGTGAAAAGTTTACTGTTGGCTGGGTTTCAACGCACGTTCAGTTTACCAGAAGATGACTGGCTTTAGCTTTTATGTGGAGCTGTTGCCCTATTTGACTGATCCAATAAGAATCCCACTATTGTAATATTTGATGCCTATTATTGGTTTGCAGACAGCTGCGTTGTGTCAGAAGTGCATTACCTAATCATATGTGTTGTAATTAACTATAGCGTTTTCAAGGGTATATCGCCAAAAAAGATTTTCGCTGTATATCATTCTCTCTAGCTATGAATCAATAACTACATCTCACATTGTCATAAAATCATGAAGTAATTTTACGGTATGGAAATAAATTGATAGGTAATGACGTCGAAAATTTAAAGATAACTATTTCAAACAACTAAGGACCTGCGTGAATTTCCCAAGAAAATATTGTGTTAGGAACGTATCTAAAAGAAATCTACTATGAACATTTTTCTTTGGAAGTGCCATATTTAAAATAAATCCGTTGGAAATAATCTCATAAGAACCTTGATTTCGTTGTTACAGGCTTCGTATGAAGGGCCTTGAACATATTGTCTGCAGCAAGGTGTTTAGAGACAGAACCAATGGCTAAGGCAGGCAAATGAAAGGAGTCAGCCAAGCCCTGAACCAACACAGTATCATCTGTAGTGATAAAAATGGAACATCAAAATTAAGATTGTCAGACAGGAAATCACTTCATGTCCTTCCGAACGCGTGTTTACAACTGCGCCACTATACATGTAATTATGATCTACACTTCATATCATTACAGCTTACATCACTAACAGTCTTAAATAATAGTCCTTCAGAAATATTTAGCATGTTAAACAGAAAATGTTCCGCGGTGATAACCGACATTATTATAACTGGAGACGACTAGCCTATAAGAACATGTGTGTATTCAAGCAGACATTATCTGCTCACTGGCTGCTCGATGACGAAGTTATATGGGCTAGGGCTGCATATAGACGTTTCTGTACTATTGGCTAAGACACTTCCAGGAAGTGAGAAATAAGTCACGGGCCAATTACGAAAGTGGCACGAACTTACAGTTGTTGGAATAATAACTTGGGGCCAAAATAAAGATGTGAATTTTTCAGGTCTCTAATTTTATGCGTCATGACGATTTAGCTATAGCTAGAGGTACGTAAATTTCCCATATACATTCCAGGTCAGGTTGAACGCCAATTATGTATACTTCATTGTCATGTCTGTGACTTGCTGGCGGCTGTTACGAAACGCGTTTGACTACTGCAAGCCAGTAGTAAATAAGGAAATAATGCGAAGTGCTATCGCTTGCTACCTGCTTGTACGGTTATAAGTCAATAGATAATCGATTGTGGCCAGTGGGTGTACAGGACTGACAAGTCTAGGCTGCTGCCAGGTGAACCCGCGAAATTGACGTACCTCTAGCTACAGCTTAGTTTATTTTATAGTGTATTTTTAAGTATGGTGTGAATGTATTGGTCCTGGCATATATATATAATATATATATTATATATATATTATATATATATTATATATATTATATATATTAGAAGGAATTAAAACATTTTCGCGTAAAAGTTATTGCACCGGCTAATTTTAATGTCTTGCGTGCACATCTATATCTGTGTGGGGTTATTGTTATGATTAATCCAGCATGAAACATAAAGAAAAAGGGTAAAGTTATGACAATTTTACTTTGCAAATAAATAGTGTAACTTGAACATTGCTGGATTTTGAGAATCAACAGCATACATTAAGAAGGTCAATGACATTATAGTAAGTTTGTTGACGGTTTACAAAAATTGCATTCAAAGGTGCCTGCTAGAATCAATCAGTTCAAAATGCGGCATTCAAATGACTTTAAATCATAAATAATTAAACCGCCAGAATTTGCAAACATTTTTAAAATGAACTGACACTTTACTGCACATCACGTGAGTGGGTTCCTTGTACAATCCTATTAGATTCCTGAAACCAAATTAAAAAAATTGGAAAGCTGTCCCATGAATGAAATACTTAATAAAAATTTAAACTCGACAGCATGGGCACACCCAATGGACAGTAATGACCGCCCTGCGCATGCTGACGCTCAGAAGTTCAAAATCACAGAACAAAATTACAAAAACATTATGAAAACCTTGACCCTAACTTGAATTTTTACACTGAAAAAAGAGTATAGTTGTAGGTACCATACTTGTGTTAAAATAGGGACAACATAACAGTTTGGTTGTTGGCACTACTCTGGACAGTTCCTACAAAAATCTGTTTTGTAGAAGTTACCATCTGGTTTGTAAAAGCAGCAAGACCTTTTGTTTTTTCTATAGAACAGATTGTTGAAGGAACTGTCCAGAGTTGTACCAACAACCAAACTGTTTTGTTGTCCCTATTTTAACAGACTATACTCTTTTTTCAGTGCACTAAGGCGGTGGCTAAAGTGAATTTCGTCGAAACAAATTACAATATTGAAAATGATCTAGCCATGACGGTGGCCGCCTGGCCAGCAGTTGCGCATGTGCGAGGAGGTGGTGATAGGAATTTGGAGGGGTGGGGGGACAATAAAGGACACACAGAGCTACACGAAGACTCGTTACAGTTTATTAAGCGCCCCATTGGCACCGGCTACGTCGCACAAGGGAGGCACTCCGGTGCAGCTGTGCTTTATTATTATTGGAAGTGCGTATTTTTGCGGAGACATCTATCATTTTACCGTGCCAATCAGGGTTACCGCGACGAAGAACGTCTATGATTTGCGGGTGTAACTCCCAGACCCTGAGAGTCAAAACGTCCTATCGCTGCCCATTAACAGGAGTTGCAGATGTGCACGTAAGACACTGAAATAGGCTGGTGCAATATAATTATAGAATATCAATCTTCCACGAAGAGCAATGGTGAGACGAGGCCCAGATGCCTGGGAACATTTGTAACGTGTTGGTCAGCATGGCTGGCAGAGCTGGAGGTCTCGACGACGTAGCTGGGAATGGACCGCTAGCCACACAGACGCCGGACAGAGGCGCCCCAGGGAGTAATCTCGTGCCACGGCGAGGGACGCGGACTGCTGGAGGCGGTAGACCGGACTACGCGGACAAATGACGGACGATGTTGACGGACAGCTGGTTGCGATGCTGCCGTCTGTCAGGACTGGTCCGCCGAGGACGTCGGCCTCCATCAGCTGCTCTCTGGCACGCCCGGAGGCTGGCGTCAAGTTGTCTGCATGGGGCGCCTGCTACGACCTCGGTCACGTGACGTGGGTCACTGCCCACTGATTATTAACCTGCTAGTATTGAACATTATCAGCGAACACCCTGTTGTATTCCGGGGCTGTTTCAACATACTGAGTGCGACACCCGGTGGTGAACGATGAACAGAGATCCAGATATTTCGCGTTGAATTTGACCCCTAAGCTTGACCTCACGAGCCACAGTACACTATACTCTATTCATTCTAAGGTTGCAGCTAATTCATTCAAGTGAATGACAATAACATTTTTGCACAGCATAAATTTCGTTTGAAATATTGAAAAAGTACAAGGTAACTGTGTTAACGACACAATCACAATGTGAGGAATTAAGGTATAATTAAAATGCTTTGATTTATTTCGTTAGCAATTTTTATTTCTACTGCAACCTTAGAGTGGACAGAGTATAGAAAACATGTAATTTTTACACTTGTAGAGCCGTTCGTTATTCGCGAAAAATACTTAACAGCATGGTATATTTTTATAACTTATGTACACACCAACAGCTCTTCTTAAACAAATGGTCACAAGTCTTTAAGCAGTGACTGTTCCTACTTTACTAGACCATTCATAATACGTTACTGTGACAGTGTGCCGACATTATTCGCGAGTACACACTTAATGAGGGGGTCGTTCCTTAAATTATTTAAGTGGTTATTACTGGTCATATTCATGATCTTAGTTAATACCGAGGTAAGTTCGCTAAAGAGACTTACCATTAGCTGATACATACTTAAATATAATATATTAATTAAATGTGTTATTAAATGTAATTTTGTTTCATTTTGTATGTGATTTGAGGACCATTTTACTTATGAAAGTGAGTTTTTACTAACCATTTTAAAAGGTATGGCAGACAAATGACTGTACTTTGAAAACCTGCCAAAATTCCTTACGTCCAGGAATTTCTAATTGAAAATCAACAGCCAGAGAGAGTCAGTCTCTTGAAGGTCACGCCTGCTGTTTTTATTACTATGTGTATTATATAGACCTATTAATTATAACAAGTGTGCCTTGGTTTTTTTTACTACGTGTTTTTCAACGTAGTTACCAACTCGAGATAATCGGTTTTAGTTCAAGCGTGAACAGTCCAGGTAGTCGCCGATATTATTTGAACAGGTATGAGGAATTCGAAGAATTTGTAGTCCAGTTTATGACATAAATAGTTGTGGTATTATGACAGAATTATATATTGGTACAATTCAGTGTTCGCCTTTCATTACGTATCCATACAATACAGATGACTTATGCGAGTCTTACCTAATGGTTCTACAAATTCTCAGTAAATAACAAGTAACACCCCAAAATTTATCACTACGTTTTTAAATAGTAACAATGTCTGAGCATACTATAGTGTTGTCGTTATTAGTTTACTGTTTATCAGTTTAAAATATTATGTGACGAGTAATATCAAAGGCAATTTATCGAAAACTAATTTCTAAAATTTAAAATTGTCCATGTACTACCTCCATGATATTATTTATGAATAGCAAAATATAAGTGTTTATACGCTGATAGAATTACTTACAAGTGCGTGCACTCAATTCTATTCGTAATTTGAAAGGTGGCTTTACATGAAAATTGAAATTCGCATTAGGTCTATATTCTAGTGTGATTTAAACGGGATAATATTCATTCTAGATCTATTCACTTTTGAAACACTGCTGTTTTTAATTGGTTGTTATCATTACAGTTTTAAAATAACAAATACACTTAAGTTGTTAGAAATTACTATCCAATAATCTAGTAACGTATGTACCCAAAGAAACATGCCGCAAATAACAGTAGCACGAGTAATTTTAGTTAGCTTTCATCATGGTTTATAACTACAGTCTATTCGCGTTCAAGTGAGAGCGCGCGAAGCACATGCACGTGATCGAAGGTAAGGTCTGTCAATGAAAACACGCAGTGTTCACGTGACTGCAGCTTGTAATCAGGGGTGTCCGGAATGCTCGCCATGTCTAGTGCGTACACGTTTTGAGCGTATAATACAACGCACGAATTGGTGGTATCTAGGCGGAACATATGAGTGTGAATGAGATAGGTATGAAGAACCATCGGTATTGTGCAACTGAAATTTTTATGGAACCCGTAAAATAATTATTTTAAATAAATTCATTTCACATTAACGATATTTACATCATACTAAAAATTTTATAGTCGTTATATGAAGTTTAGATGTAATTGATATAATTCACATTGCACGTGTTGTAGATATAATTACTATACCGAACACGCAGAGTATGTATCAGGATCTACGGTGTGTAAGTGAATAAACAGTACATAACAGCCCTAGTTGGGCGTACATGTGTTAACTTACGTTCGTGTGTAACAGTGAAACACGTTTACAGCTGAACGTTTCTGTCTGATTAAAACACTATCAGAAAACAATACGAACACTCGCTTGACCAGTCACCAGTTTAACCCTCGTCACACTGCAGCAGCGCGCGCTGGTTAGTAGCTTGTATACCCCTCACCGCTTATACTAGTATCACACACTCTTGTTTACAAACTACAACTCTCACATCTCGGCGAATGAAGTATAGGGACATGAAAACTTCGCGTTTTCATTAGGACACAATCTAGAATTCCATCAACTATAAGTTAGCGTCACTTTCGCAATTGGCCTTTGACATATTTGACTCTTCCTGGAAGTCTCTGAGCCAATATTGGAAATGTAACTACTACACACCTATGTCGCAGGCATCTAATGAGCATCTACTGACTGTTTCAGTTCACATACATGCTTGCAGACTAGCCTACAGGTCAGGGAACCCGCCAATTTTTCCGGTCTCTATTTATAACTGAATATGATTAATGAAATACGTATTCACTAAACTTCTCCCAAAGTCGTGTATGAATAATTGGTAATTTATCGATTCCTAGTAGTTATATCGGAACAATTAATTAACGATAACCTGTTTGTCCTATATTGGTATATACGTTTTCCTACATTTTTTATGCAAAAGCAGCCGCTTGTCCACATGATTCAGTATGAAAATGCTCCTGGTCAAATCGTATATTGCAGGACGTTGTCCCCACAAAATGCAACGATTTTTTATCTGAACTTTATGTGTAATTTATGACGTAGTGCTACTTTGCGCGTACTGTAATGAATAATATATAAAAGCAATACTTCCATGCAAATCAGTTAATTAAGGTTATGGACATACAGGTATGGGATTAAAACTGTTACGTAAAAGAACTAGAGGCAGTCCAGCCGGCGAGGATCGAGCACATGACCTCCTGATTGCGAGGTAAACATGCTACCGTCTGACCTAACACGCTCGGCCGTATTATACAAGACTGTGTCGAATAAATTACTACGCTATGTTGCCCGAGCAAACCCGGAGCCGTAAAAGTTTCCACGCAGCAACTTTTATGGCGCGGTTATTCGTTCCATGTTGAGTGAGGGGAGGAACTTAGATGCCGTTAACAATTATGGCATCGCGTGTGCCTCGACAGTTAACTGCTTCGCGCGGGGTTTATCAGCCTAATTATCAGTGTAATACTTATTTTCCTTAATTTCTGCTCCTGCTCGCACTGTTATATGTTCACTTCCGTCACTTTTCTCATTTTAAATTCAATTACCACCAGGTTTAGTAGGATATCGCCTCCTGTAGGCTGGTGTGCTAACACAGAAAAAATAATATATATGTGTATATATATATAATATATATATATATATATATTTTTAATTCAAAATCCCAGCTTGGTTATAACTGGATATGTAAGTAAATCCTTTGCTAGAATCTTTGGCCAGCTTTACCTTTAACAGAACAGTTATTTTACCAGCTTCTGTAGTTAGTAAGTAAATCAAAATTTTGAATTTAATTATTCGTCTTTATAACAATATCTAAAGAAAACATCCAAAAATAAGAAACGTGTAACTGATATTTGATAACGCAACTACACTGCCAGTAGCTTAAATTCAACAAGTGCATTTTGTTTTAAAGTTTACCGCTTAACATACATCTTTCGAAACCAAGTAATTTCACATTCTTGCTTGGGTAGTGATGTCGTAGTACAAAAATCGTTTATACCAATGCATTAATGCATAATTGTGAATTTTTGTATCTAACAACTAAGATATGTTCATTTATTGTATGAAGGTCACAATAAACATAAGCAAAACAATTGCGATATATCATATTTGCCTGCAATTTATTTAACTTGTATATAATCGGAACGTATGAGAAAATTATAAAGTCAATGTCAAATTGGATATTCTACTTTAAAAATGGCATAGTAATCGCCACAAAAATCTATTCACAAAATTTCTTAGGATTAGTTGAAGGCGTTGTTCAGACTTATTTTATGCAGTTTTAAAAGATTTTGTGCTTCTAAACTGGTGGATAATTTAAGACAATGCTTGGTGTATTTCGAGCACACGCGAAAATCAATCACCAATGAAAGATTATTTCATTACGGTTTAGTAATTCAAATAAAAATAATGCATATAAAATAGCTCAATAAATCTTCAGTGTGTTTTAAACAAGTTTCAAGTAGAAACATCTTGCAGTCACTTATACCACACTTGAAAACAAGAAAATATTTTATCAGGAACAGACCTCGTTAATAATATAAAATATTTACCGCAATACAACACAAAACTGGATGAAAATAACTTATCCTTATCAGCAAAGACAAAACTAAAATACGTGGTTATAATTAAGATAATTTTAAAATTTAATAAACTTCTATATGCAAGCTTATTATAATCACCGACTAACTTTGTGAGTTTTTAAAAAAGCATATAGAAAATAAAAAGGACCTTTTTAAAAGTGAAGTGAGAAATAAGCTCTTTAGTAAAAAGTTTAATTTTTTTCTAAATATATATATATATATATATATATATTAATACTACTAACATTGCTACATTTTATAGGGATCTTCAACAGAGAAAATGTTTGATAATACCGACTCTTAAATGAGCGAAAAGACGTAACCCTCAGAATCTATCGAATTCGTTTAGTTAAGTTAGTTTTAGAGTTATAACAGTTCGTACCCAAAACCTAATTTTTATTTCAGGATTTTTCGAAATTTACACTCTTGAGTGGGGAAAAAATGTTAAAAATGTTTGCAAAAGGTATTTATATATCTTAATGTACAAGATGTTTGGTAATTATGGGTACAATAGAGAGGGATGTGGCGAGGACTATGAAAAAAGCAAATAAGGCCAATAAACATGGTCCTGAAACCAATGGTTTTCCCAATATGACTCATTACATGTTACGACAGGAACGCTATATATATAAAACCATTGTTCTCGAGGATCAAATCGTCAAAATGCTGCACATGTGGACGAGGACATTACAACAAGTGTTCGAAATGGGCGCCGTTCATGTGACGGCAGGCTTCTGCACGTCTTCTGTTACGTTTTTAGAAAATTACTAATTTTTATTATTTGGTAACGCTAGAGTATTTACGTAAAACGTACAATATTATACGACTTGTTTAAATGAGGGATTCTTTTAATATAAGTGAGACTCGCAGTCTAAATATCAAGTACGGCTTTAATTTACAATAAATTAATATTTACAATATATACACATGGTTCATAACACTTCGCATCGATGGCCTTACACGTTCAAAAATTCCAGCTGTGTTTCGAATGCTGTGGAAACCATCCACAATGCCTTCCTGTAGACACTATCAACAGAGCTGTCATACAACAAAGCTCTTAAATATCCCCGCACAAAACACAGTGTTGCAACATTGCCATGTTTGCACGTGTCCACACACGTAACGGGAAAAACTGTCGTTTTCTGGACCTATGTTTATTAGCGTTATTTGCTTGTTTCATCGTCCTTGACACGCCCTTCCGTTTGTACCTATAACTACCAAATATCATGAACACGAATGTCAAAGTGACTTTATTAATTTATAAGTTTTATAATGTAAATACAAAGAAAATTTATTCACATCTTTATCGAATTTCAATTCTTAAAAAAGACTAATTTATGTCAAATGTGTTTTTGTAGAATATAAAATACATCATAGGAAATATCGTGGTGCCTTATGCTTCAAAATACTGCCCTCATTGTATAATTCCAGTGCCAGAACATACGTCCCTGGGTTGCTGAAAACAGTTATTACGACGGGTAAAACATTACTTGCAATAAGATCTCATCAGACCATCTGAGAAGCAAATATGAATAACAAGAAGCAATTGATATGGAACCACGTCTTCTTATCGTAGCGATACGCAATTTTGTACAACCTCTATATGGTTACGATATGAACATTGCAATTGATGTTATCTTTAGCTTTGTCTGTGGAGTCTTCTGAAATTACGGAGTGCATATATAAGCAAGCCCTCGTATAGAAAGAAAAACCTAATCCTTAACCGAAGATCGCCGAAGTTGTACATATCAGTCTGAAAACTTGTGGAACGAAAAATAAATGATACAATTAAACAAAAACTAATTTAACTAATGCAACTACATTAACGCGTATCATTAACAGACAGTTTTATTTAGTATGTTCAAATTTAAATGTAATAATGAACATTATTTTGTTAACTTGACAATTTTGATAAGACTGTCTTTAATATTCTTCCTTCATTGCTGAACGACCATTAACGTCGAATTCTCACGTGCCAGTGCAGATTGCATAGTAATTTTATTGGACAGTGTTTCGTTAAAGATATTTTAAAAATGCCATCGCGTGAATATTGTTCTTCTGCAGGCTGCGGACAATTTGATGTACCAACAGCCGCCGTAAATGTAAGACTACACTTGTTTAAGTTACCAGTTCATAAAGAATGTGGAGTAAATGTATTAACGTCTTGAATAACCTATATATACACATGCTTCTGTAAGTAAAAAAAAACACGCAATTTGAACGCAAACAAACAAACAACCAAAATTCAACGTTACCAATTATTTAAAATTAAATTGTATTTAATCGCGTGTCCTGGCGTTGGTATCAGGAAGGAGGCAACTGCAGACTAATTCAGACGTCATCCACGAAAAATTAGTTTCTCTGTGTGTAACCTGGAAGCTACGACTCTCGTATTGGGTTCATATTCTGTGTAAAACTGTGAAAACGATTGGTTCTGACACCCAAGAATGACAAAGAAGATGCAATTATTGACATTTCATTGCAGTAGTCAGAGGAAGTAGAAATGTAGTAGGATTGTACTGTACAATTCTGTTAAAGGAAATGTAGGATATGATACACTTTATTACCCTATGAAGTACCTCAACAGCAACGGCCTGTCCTACATACCTACCACCTTACCAGATTAATGCCACGGGTTCCAATTTATAACATTGGAAATTGTATGAACTACGCATCCAATTTTTTAAAAACATAAGTTTTAACAATTTTGACTAATTATCGACTTAATTACATTTTCTTAAAGTCAGTTATTAGCCCAAATTATAAAAAAACTTAGGTATTAAAAAAAATAGCCTGTATAGTACATACCATTTCCAATATTTCTATGTAACGGTTTCGCGACATCTTCTCGCTTTCAAAATTTATAAAATAAAACTTATTAAAATAACATAAATATGGACCCGTGGTCTTAACCTCAAAGTCGTGGCACCAGTAATGTTACTACGAAACCTTAACCCGATAAATCTCTCCAGTGGTAATCGTTCCCAAGTAAAGATGTTGCAAAAACTGGGACCACAGACATTACTGGTTCCGCGTGGGGTGAATCAGTTTCATAACAGTATACCTACTACTTATATCATTAGTTTACCTTTACGAGTTTAAGAGGCTATGATTCACGCCTCAAGGTTTGTTTTGCTATGATTATAAGTAGGGCCGAGGGACAGTCGCTTCAAGTGGCATGAGTAAACTTTAGAGACGACTGCTTCTCGCATGAACAGCTATTTGTAGTCTGCTCCAATATACGTCCAACTGGCAGCTTGGTTATACAAACATCAGATGACCTAACCACAAAACTAACCTGGTGTACAAAGAGGACATCCAATTAAAGCAAAAGCTGTTACGAGGGTTAAAGGTGGTCAAAGCCGCGGGCAGACTGCTAGTACGTAACAATACAATACTCCCTCGATGCACGAGCCTAGTCCTTTTCCTTTTTACGTAATAACAGAAAGCGTGTACATTGAAGGAACACTGGGAAGTAATTGCTTCGAGATTTATTTTCCTTGACCTACATAAACGTCATGTTGGCTCTGAATAAAAAACATCTTACTATATGTAACTAATAGAGTTTTAATTTAGACTGGATAAAAAAGTAAACCGTTTGTGTAATAATTTTTTAAACGGCAGCAGTTCTTAACCACGAGACCAGTGACTCGGTCATTGTGACACAGTTCGCCTTACCGTGGTGGGGTATCGCCCAGTCACTGTGAAGTGAGCACTTTTTCATTTCTTTACAAAAACCATTTATGTGATCTTTGAACGATTCTTGCAATGGGTTGGTATTATGTATAGAACCGATATCATGGACATACGCCATTGCTTCCGAATGTTGCCGTCTTGCAGAAAACATCCACAATAAAACGAAAAACAACAACAAAAACCAACAAAGAAAAGTCGAGCGTTAGCTGTTGTCAACAAATAAATAACATACATCAAACAAATAACATACATACAGTCCTGTATGTATGTTATTTGTTTGTTGACAACAGCTAACGCTCGACTTTTCTTTGTTGGTTTTTGTTGTTGTTTTTCGTTTTATTGTGGATGTTTTCTGCAAGACGGCAACATTCGCAAGCAATGGCGTATGTCCATGATATCGGTTCTATACATAAAAACCATTTACTTTATACACTATGTGTGTACTTACCTGGTGGGAATATTAAGGTTCATATTCAGCAGAAATATAGGAACTGCCTTAAGGGAAAATTTTAGTAGGGCTTTTAAAATGGGTTGAGTTGAATATGAACATCTTATATGAGCGTTTAGATGAGGCGAGGGTGGTATAACGCGGCAGGTAGGCAGCCTGTAGGGGTGTGGTTTTGGCCAGGGGGTGGTTGGCGAGCCTGTGGGGTAGTGCAGGCACTCTGGGGTGTGCTGGGCGGGGGTGGGACGAGGGCAGAGGCAGCAAGGCTCACAGGTGCGTGAGGCGGCGCCCCCCTCCCCCTCCCGCCCCTCGTGCCCGCTGAGAGGCGCCGCCGCCGTAGCTACCCGCCAGTCGCGCGGCGACCTTGCAGCGCGCCACAGCCGCCGTGGACCGCTGACGTCACAGCCTCGTTGTAGTGCGTGCTGTCGTCTACATCGACGCCGAGACTAGTCCCGTGTCTGTGTTGGTCGTGGTCGCCCCTAGCAGGGGCGGCGTTGTCTGCCTCGTGTTCCCGAGCTGTCCGGCTGACTGACTGACCATCGAGGAATATTCCTGCACCTCACGTGAGTCTCTGCTGACCAATCAACACCTACTACATCTCCTCCACAATGCCCGTCACTAGAGTTATTTTAATTTTATTTTAAAGTGTTTATTAACGGCTTCTGGTTTTATGTACTTCAGGCTTAATGAGGGACGGGTTACAAGCTAACGAAACCTAAGAAAACGACACAAACATCCATGCCCGTGCTGGGATTCGAACCTCTCGCACCGTAGCGCGGCATGCTACCGACCACGCTACGTTGGCCGGCCCCGTCACTAGGGATAGGAAATTTCGCGAAAAGATTTTTGCAGCTCTTTGTTTCAGTGCCTTACGTGCGCACCTGCATATCTGCTTTGTAGTCAGTGATTGGATGCCGTGACACCCAGCGTCTTGAGGTTAAACCCGCAAATCACCGACGTGATGTGTGGCAGTTATCCGTGTACTGATTGACACAGTCAAATGAATAACGACTCTGCACAAAAATACTCTGTCAATAACCATGAAGTTCAGCTGCAGGTGTGCACGTAAGACACTGAAACAAAGTGGGGCAAAAATCTTTCCACCAAAAATTCCTGTCCCTACTCGTCACTAACATACACGTGACAAGTTTCTACGTTGGCATATATATGAAGCTAATCAACACACCATAACAACCTACAAGTGATACCTAAGTTTTAATTTAAGAAGTTTATATTTACACTATCTTTAAAAATTTTTCCCTCAGTGGACGTCAAGCAAACCTTTGTTAAACAATTATGGTGAATTTTAAATTACGCATGTGCAATAAGTAGGCCTCTGTATATTATATAGATATTTGTAACGTATACTAATAAGGCCTACGCATAACTTAACCAGCAGACAAACGCGTTACGTCAATATCTGTGAACAGGCTACTGACCATGTTCGCATATTCGCTGTCAACAACACCATAAGTAGCATATGACGCAGTCATGGGGGTCCAGCTGTTGTTCGGGGACGTCCGGTTAGCTGTGAACATACGTATCTCTATTCTAATGCGTACTTTCACTTTCCGCAAAAAACGACGTCGTGCATTTTCCTTTCCAGGCTTAGTTTTCTGCATTATTTCTTCGAGAGATCCTCTCCCCATGGTGATGTCATGAAATGCAGTTCCGTATGCTAGGAACTGTGGTTAAAATTAGTTTATAAATATATCTTAATTCTTTATAGTATATTAAAAGCGAAGTCGATTTTAATGTTATCGGGTGGAGTTTTATTGGCTTGGTAAACTTTCAATTTCCTCTTCTACCATATTCGTAATATCTCACCATTTAGTAATTTGTACAGGCACAAGTTTGCGCGAAACGATTATTGTACCATTTGATTTCAATGTCTTACGTGCGCCACTGCAGACCTGCTTCTTGGTCAGCAATTGGGTGTTCAAACCGTCACTTTTCTTATGGTTCTTCTGTCAAATCCAATACGTATGGTGTCACTATACAATAACCTTATCATGATTGGTGCAGTCAGATGAGAGATGTGTCTGAGTAAAGACACGCCACTAATAACCGTGAAGCAAAGCTGCCGACGGGCATGTAAGGCATTAATGAAACTTGTTGGAATAACTTTTCACCCAAACTCATGACTTTACTCATCATTTATTATTTATAAGCGGTATCAAATTTTATGTCAATGGATCAGAAGTCGTAGTTTTATTGGTTTAGGCAACGTACAACTTCCTTCTCTTCAATATATGTAAAATCCCCGTGCTTAGTTGTTGTATGTGACAGTCGAGGAGACATCAACGTAAGATTGTATTTGAATACACGACCGGTGAGCAGGCAACGTTATACAATGCATGAGTGACGTATGATTTACTGATCTGACTATTACATCATTGAATATTATCAGGCTTACGTGCGCAGGTTTTATTTGCATAAAGTTATTTTCTTACGTGTTTCCTATGCAGCAGTCGTATAAAACAGTGAATTTAGAAAACCTCTGAGGTTTGTTACCCATACACTACTAGAATATTCCGTAACTCTTGTAGTCCGTTACGAACATATGATAGGCCTAGTTATGGAAAAGTGCAACACAAACTCAGAAATCTACATTTCCTTTCTGGTTTTCCCTTTAATATTTTATCCGGACTCATCGTATTCGTCTTTAAAATATATTAAACGCTTAACGCTCTGTCGCTAGAAATTCGGTAATACTTAGAAACAATATAAAATAAAATTGTTTATGAAACATAGGCCTACACGGCATTCTTTACATTCATTGACGAAGAAAATTAATTCATTCGCGTATAAAATTGTTCACAGAAACGAATAATTTTATTCCATTGCTTCGATTTTTCTTAGGCCTACATCGTGATGATTTCACTATAAACTGTTATAACACAAACCTTTAACAAATATCAATGAATGCATGCGAGGAGAGATGGTTTGACGACCCTTTAACAACGAGGTCTTAAGAGTCGATGAGGATAATTTGAGGTGAAGTGGCAACACAACATCAGTGCCTCAGCTGGGATTCGAACTCAGGACCTCTCACATCATAGAACAGTGCCTAACAGACTACGTTACAGAGGCCGGCTTCACAAAGAATTGGAAATATATTCGTACGAATTTGGTATATCCAGAGTAAACAGTTGGGACCAAATAATAATAAAGCGCTGCAAAGTTGACGGAATGTGAGCAGACATAAAAACAATGCTACAGGTATGTTAACGAGGGATTAGTCGAACTATTGCCCCGAGAAGCTGTAGCAACTGATATGCTGTACCAACATATGAGAGAAAATAATGATTTACTAACCAAATTTTTGCCAGTGATTTTACACGTGTGTTTGCAACTCACGTACTAAAAGTATGCAGGCAGGCGATAAAACTTACTACAGATCAAATATCTCTTAAAGCAGAGAAAATTGTCACAATTTTTTAGTTTTAAATATTTACTATTACGCCAGTAATGGTTCTTACTTCGGCTTGAAAATCATTGAAACCCAATGAAAAGACACGTTTGTGTGTGATATATTTTATATAAATAATTTATCAAGTAGATACCATTACAAGGTACTGTCATAATTATTTATCGTTATTTTCCAACATTTACTGCCTACAACGTAATCGTTATTTGTCTGTGATAGATAATATACACTCAACGGTAGGAAAGCACTGGGAATCTATAGCTAGAGTCACTAATAAATCGGTACAAAATGTTATAATTTATTATTACGGGAATGCCTTCAGATGACTCACAAGTTCATTGTTTCAGTGCTTTAACTCATAAGTAAGGCCCGGTAGTTTTCGCGAAAATATTTTTGCATCAGATTGTTTTAGTGTCTTCGTGCGCACCTGCATCTCTGTTTTGTGATCAGTGATTGGGTGTCTTAACATACAACGTCTGGAGGTTAAACCCGCAAATCACAGACGTGTTGTGTGGCAGTTATCCATGTAGACTACTGATTGGTACAGTCAAATGAATAATAACTCTGCACAAAAACAATCTGTCAATAATCATGAAGTTGAGCTGCAGGTGTGTGCACGTAGGACACTGAAACATTTTTACGAAAAGATATTTGCACTGCATTGTTTCAGTGCCTTTACAGGCAACTTTATTATTGGCAGTTCGTATTTTTTGTGCAGATACATTTCTCGTTTGACTATGCCAATCAGACATCATGCGTATGAGAATTGCGGGCAGTATCACAAAACACAGAGAGTTATCAAACATTCCGTCACTAGTCTTGAGTGAGTGAGAGATTATGGTCAGCGCTGAACGTCGTGGTCTTTAGCGTTGGTGACATGAGGTGGGAATGAAGCAGTGCCGGAATGAAGGGGCAGGGGAAACGGGAGATCAACGAGAAAACCCGCCGACCAGCGGCATCGTTCTGCACGATTCTCACATGCGAAAATCCGGGGACCGACCTCGCCGGGAACAGAACTCAGATCGCCATGGTGAGAGGCGAATGGTCTGACCATACGGCCGCCACGGTCTCGACTGGCCTTGAAGCAAGGACGCAGATGTGCATGGTAAGCCAGTGAAACTAGCAGGTACAGACATCTTGCAGCGAAACTTTCCTGTCCGTACGTGTGTGGTAACTAAAAGAGAAATAATGTCAGTCATGCGTGTGAGTACAACGAAGCTAAGCCCTCCGTAAAAATTTTATCACGAAAAGTCGTTGCTAATAGTTAGGAACCCGTGTTTTTGGTGGAAATATTTCAGCATCAGTTTGCCTCGTGTGCACATCTGAGGCTCTGCTTCACGGCCAGTGATTGGCTGAACGTTTTACTACAAATCAAGGACGTGTGTTGTTCTCAGTAACCTTCTTCTGACTGGTAGAGTCAAATGAGGAACGTCTTTACACACACATACACACACACTGCCGATAACAAATAAGCAGATCTTCAGAGGTGGAACTGAGGCATTTAAATATGTTGGTGCAGAAATATTCTGGCGATAATCAGGGGTCCCTAAGGATAGTTATAACTAGAAACAGGAAAATGTCGTGACTTCAACTACATGTAGGCTATACTGTAAAAAAATTGTGTAATTTTACACGAATGTACGTGGCAGCACAATCTCCACATGCGTTCGTGTAGTTTTACACAACTTATGTCCTTGTCTTTTTACATTACACACCTGTAAAAATACAATGAAATGAGTGTATAATAGCAGTGCTGCGGTACATGTATTTGAACACAATGATGTGTAAAATAACCCGTATTTCAAAGGGAAAAAAAAATTTAATTAAATAAAAACTAAACGCGGTATATTTTAAATTAACTGGCAACCTGGTACAAAATATTGAGCTTTATACTGGAACCTTAATGTGAGTTATTTCTGAAAGATTTATTAATTTCTGAAGTGATTCGTATCTTACAAATTACCTCGAGTAATTTACGACTATTTTCAACTTACGAAAATGTCTGACCCTGCGGGGATGCGAACTAATGACCCTATAAGTAGCAGTCAACGACCGTAACCTCAAGACCACCAAAGGTTGTTGACCAATGTGGTTTCTGATACGGGATTTATTCAGTCCAGTCTAAGCAGCCATCTTAGTTAGTTGTTTTTGGCGTTAATTGGGACTATTTTAGCAAGCTCTTCCAAATGCGCAAGGTAAGTCTTTTCCTCTTTCTTACCAAGCGTATTTTTGCTGGATTGTACAACTGATATATCGCACGGCCTAATAATTGGGCGGCGGTCAAGCTTAATATACCAAGTCAACTGCCGTATTGGAAATTTGTATTTCAAATAGGTTTGTACAATTTTTTTTTATGACTACAACATCGTTTAGCGAAAATATTTTTGAGATGATCACGGTAAAACTGGAGTAAAGTTGCAGTTCACAGACACGGCAACAGGTTTTGCACATTTTTAACTGTAAATCTACGTGAAAACCACATCGTAATAAAATATAAAAAGTTTAGGTGTTAATAAATACTTTTTATACATATGTGATAATGTGTGTACGTCAGAGATGGTAAAATTGTTAAAGTTTTCTGTTTAAAAATACGCTTAAATCGTTTACTTGATATGATACTATACCTACGAAAATTGCTGGAGTAAATTTATAAGTATTTTGCCGTTTCAAAACTGCACTGTGAAACAAGCATTTTTACATTTGAATTAGTATATTTATACATAGACAGTGCGGTTATAACATCAAAATTACGAGTAATATTACAATATGTGACTGTATTTCTACACGTACAACTCTATAGTAAATTTGTGTTTACAGTTGTGTTTTTTAATAAAAGATCTGTACATATTTTGGATCAGCAAGAACAATTGTGTGTTCCGTAATTACAAGTACAAAAATGTAAAACTATCAGCTATTTGTACGGGCATTTTTACACACTTTTTTACAGTGTAGACTCCACTTTCCTGTATGTTGTCAAGCCTTAGATACTTGTTTATTTGTTGCCGGCGCTGTGGGTAGCAAGGAGTTAGAACACGGGACTGACGTGGCGTTCTCCCAGGCTTGTCTAACACACATAGACCTAAAAATTCGCGTTTTATTTTGTCTCTAGGACTCTTACATCTGTACATTTACATCATGTTATTAACAGCTCTTGGTGGGCGCTTAGCCTCTAGTTAAGAAGTTACTAAATGCAGGCAGAACAGTGTGCTTCCAGTGTATCAGTGAATAGCCAATATGTAGCTGTTGTCTGCTTGAGTAAACTGATATTCTTGGAGGCTTTCCTAGACGTCAGTCAACCCGTCAAAGTTTACGGTCGGTGCTAATAAACTGTGGTACATTAGTGGAAGCACGAGTATTTTTATTCCTCTGGCAGCAGACTAGATTTCGCAGTCCCGTACACGCGCTGAACACAATCAATTATACATTGGTAGGGGCCGGGAAATTTCGTACTACACGAGTTCTGCTGCTATAGTCTGTAGAACTCGTGTAGTACTGGAACCTTCAGCCCAGCTTCACGCTCGTTACAGACCAGGACGACACGGCCGCATGTTAACTGCCTTCGTACCTCCGGCGCGCAGTTCTCTGCCTCGCACATGTGCCTGCAACACCGCGCACACGACACGCCACCAAGCCGCGCGTCAACACGCACTGTCGATCAAAACACTCGTGCCAACACGACCGGCCTGACAGATTTAGCGACCCTTTACACCCGCCACATGTTTTCTGGCGCTTGTATGTTAACAGACCACGTGACTTGGTGGAACTCACGTCCCACTTAGTGCTGCTTAGAAATGTAGGCTAATATACGTATATAATACAGTACATATATTATGTACATCATTATATTATACTAATAATAATTTATCTGAAATACAGTACCGACAAGGTGTACATAGGTGCAATACTAGACATCGTGGACGTATAAATGTACCATATTGCAGACATAAAAGAACATATATTTGTTATATGCACTTAGGAACAAAACTTTTTAACATATTGCCTCTTAATTTTTACTGTATTTTATTTAATACGAGTGAATGTAAAATGTACGTAAGGCTTGAGGTCAAACCTTGTTTTTCTATAAATGAGTTTTATGATTGAATATTTACTCAAAGAACTTGTATTGAAATTTGTTAGCTTATGTACTTTTATTAATGTAATTATTTGACTGTAGTCAGTCTTTCAGACAAAAATAAATAAGTAAGAATGTGCACACAGGTTGGGTCAAGACAGTGAGTGTTAATTTCGTGTGGTGATATTTCTCAAAAAACATGCCGAAAATGTTTTTTTTATTCGTCCCTTAATTGAAAATTGTGGGAGTAATGCTACCCTGACTAGCTAGGTATACTTCCTGTTTATAAACTTCGTAGTGAAGGAATAAGTCAGAATACTCCATGTAGGAACATAGACTTTCACATTACATTTTAATTAACCATTCAGAAACCACATACTATTGACGAAACTTTTGTACAGTGTCGTATAAGTGACTTTACTTCATTCTCAGTAATTTAGTATGGTAATGTCATTTGCCAATCATTGTTCAAATGGGGGACGGCACAATTCTTCTGCTTCTAACTTCAGAGCAAATCACTGTAACTCATGTTCTACAGCAGAATATTAAACAGGCTTGGAAGATTAATAAAGGTCGTCTGTTCGAAAATTGCTAGAGTTAGCAGTTTTCGAGAAAATCGAAGGTAAAATTAATGTATTTTCGTAATACCTGAAACATATGCAGGCACTGCAACTTCCTTGCAAGGCGTGTGACCGAACTAATAGGCGTGTTGCGATAGTATTTTTGCGACGAATTTATCATGCAGATTTGTTACACGGATGGTATAAAAGTAGGGGCATAATTCTGTAAAGCAGTTGCACTCTGTGAACAAGGAAGCTCAACTATTAAAATAAAAGCCACACGTATATGGCAATGTTCACCAAGTTTGCAATATTGGAAATCAATTTATCTCCTCTGACAACTGATCGTAAATCGGTTTAGTCCAAGGAATGCGTCCTAACCACTACACGAAGTAGGTACCCCATGCAGTAAAAAAAATATTAGTGATATTACAAAACGTGTCAGTTGGTATGTATACAGTGAATAATTTATTGTTATCAGTAACAATGTGGTTACCTGGTTACAATATTTTGTAAAACTTGGTAAAGTTGCCATAAACTTGTTGCTTTTATGTTAATAGTGTAATTTCCTTTCACACAGCGCAACTGCTTTTCAGTACTAATGCACTTAACTTTTGCACCGTCCATTAAATAATCATAGATGATAAATACGTTGCCAAAATATTATAGCAACACGCCTACTAGCTCGGTTACACGCCTTACAAGAAAGTATCAATGCCTGCATCTGTTTCAGGTGTTACAAAAATACTTTGATCTTACATATTATTTTCTCGAAAACTACTAACTCCAATAAATTTTCGACAAGACGACCTTTTTTTATTAATCTTCCGCGCCTGGATAATATTCTGCAGTAGAAACTGAATTACAGTTTGAAGTGCTCCGAAGTTAGAAGCAGAAGAGAAGTGCCGTGTCCTATTCGAACAATGATGGGCCAGTGGCATTAACAAACTAAATTACTGAGAACAAAACGAAGTCATTTATAAGACATTGCACAAAGTTTCGTTGTTCAATATTAAGTGGTTTAAGAAATTTTAATTTAAATGTAATTTGAAAAACTTATTTTCAGGGTACCGTTACTCCCACAATTTTCACTCTAGGACAAATCTAAAACACATTTTCGGCATGGTTTTTTGTGAGCTTTCACCACACAAAATTAACGTACTCAGTACTGACTCACTCTGTGTATATATATATATATATATATATATATATATATATATATATATATATATATATATATATACACATATAATCTTTTATTAGTCCTAAACTACTACTTAAGGTTTCAAGGGGGAGGAGAGCTAGACCCAAAATGTCATTTATCGATTTTCTGCAATAACTTGTTTCAAAAGATTTTTGATAAATGTGGCAATGTTAAGGCATAGAAGCTATTTGTAATGAATTTTGGGGATAATAGTAGTGTTATATGTTCATCCTTTGTTGGACTTGTAATCATTCTTGAAAGTTGATCTATAATTCCTTTGAAATTATTCTGTATGACAAATTAATGAAAGATTGCGTTATAATTTATGTCGAACGGTTTATCAAGATACACCCATATGTCTTATCAAGGATAAAATTGTGATAAAATAACTTGAATAAATGTGGTGGCTCGAAAACAAAAATACAAGAAAATTGTCTAACACTCCCCCTTAACGCAATTATTAACAATGACAAACACCATAAATTTGGAGTTCACATCCTTGATTCATTTTGACATAGTATTTACCTGTGTGTGCATTTGTGCACTCTGAATCACAATGAATGTTCGGTAATTTCCAATGGTTAGATACATGCAATATCAACGGTATTATCTGTACATAAACTAGATTTACTGTCCTGTATCCCGGAACATAACATGTCATTCTATTGGCCACGAGGAAGTCGTTTACACGTATGACCGCATTATGGAAGGTTGGACACTCTACCGTGAAACTCCTAACTACTAGACAGGACCTGTACAACAGTTTGGAGTATATTCTGCTGGCAGAAAATAACGCTGAATTTTCACGTTTCTACCAGTATTGTTTTACCTATTCAGTTCTTCCGAACTTCTTCATCCGGAATTAGGGAAGATTCACGTAATCAAAGAATATAACATTATTTAGCCGGTTGCAAATATTATTGTGAATGTCTGTCTACAATTTTGCTCAATACATCTTCAAAGACATTAACAACGAAGCAAAATTAGCATACAAAATATAAGCGTACTAACAGCTTCCGTGCCTGAATTTCACAAGCATGAAGATAATCAAATTTCCCACGAAATTAGTCCTTATAATTTTTCACACATAACTAACAGTTTTGGAGATGTGGGGCCGTGTATATATATATATGTACATTTTAAAGTGTATACAGAATTGGCCAACTCAAAATGAACTGTTCAGTTGATAATTATTAGCACATTTGAATAAAATGTTTCATTAACGGTTTGTAGATTTAAATAAATGCTATGAAACCTGTATGCAACTTGTGATAAATAAATAAATCTGCCCATAAAACTATAACCCGAACAACAGTTTCCCATAAAAATTCTTTGTGAAAGCCAACAAATTACTGTGATGTTGGCAATAGTGCAAGATTCACAAGAATAAAAAATCAAACAACCGGAAGATATATTGTGTAGCACATGTCTTACCCCACATTTTTTAAAATCCCTTCAACAATAGTGATATGTATAAGTCGTTTACATTTGATTTTATTTTCCTTTGGGGAGTTGCAATTACTGTAATCGTCACTGCATTCACCATCACAAAAATAGAGAACAATGCACTGTAACAGAACTTTTCAGCATTTGAAACGTAGCAAACAGTCTGATTTGTATTCACAGTAAACCAGTGCAGATATTGTTTTCGGTGTTGGAGGAACCCATGTAGCAAAATACAAATTGCCCATCAATGGCACAGAACCGGTTTTCCAAGTTGACCGTAATTTGGTCAACAGACGTAATGCACCCGCACCATTACTGTATATGAAGTGGCAACTCACACTAACCTTGGTATGTCCATAGCTGGTTCACAGCTGGACGAAATAAGTGGCCAACAGAACACAAGGCTACGCATGTCTGCACCAGCGATGATCAATCAATGAACCTCTTCCCAGCCACCATCTGACCTACAGATGGCAGGATGTATATGTACTATTGGAATTAACAAAAAAATATATTTTTCGTTGTGATTTCATTATTATTAAGTTTTTAATTTTTGGTACTGTTTGGTTACCGTCTTAACGTTTTTAATTTACAAAATTGAACATTTTTTCTTCAGGGTTGGTATTCGAACCAACAATCCTTAAATTAAGGCAGGCATAAGACCGTGGTGAACATACTAAAATAAGATGTAGGCGATTCGTTTATAGGAGATTTGTTGTTCTCTGAATTTTCACATAAAATTGCAGTTAAAATAATAATTTAGTTTGTGTTAATACATAACATCGCAACAGTTATTTGCTAAGTAGCATGTAAAATGTTATAACTTTGTAATGTTCTTGTTGGTAACACACGTACACTAAAATAAAAATTGAAGCAACTTCGAACAAGTTTAATGAACATTCCCAGGAAGTTTCATGAACAAGGTTGCTAAGTAAAATATAAATAAAATTAAAGCTTAAATCAGGCTTGCAGCAAGTCACACAAGAATATTTGCTACGTAACTCAAACTCAAGAGACACACGAAACTGTGTCAGGCTTGAAGCAGTGCCATCAGTAAAACCACAGATGTTTTACTATGTAAGGGTGGTAGTAAAAATTTGGAGTAAACAATATATATACATATATACATATACACTTGCTTACATATTCACGAAAAAAAAAAAATTGTACCACCCATAGCCTACAATTATTTCTGGTGAGCAGCATTTGGGCCATCACCGATGTGCCAGTATACAGTCATGGTTCCACCAATGTTTCACGAATGGAATTATGAATGTTTCATTTCAGTAAGTCATCCATAGTTGTACCAGCTCAGTAGAGCCATTATTTACCAAAGCTATCAGATACCCATCAGTGCAGCAGTAAACCACCTGATATACCTACAATAATTGCTGGTGTACAGTGCACGAGGCATAACCGATGCGTCAGTTCACAGCCATGATTCCAAAACCATGTACGTTCCACCAATGGGTTACAAATGGAACATCCATAGCTTCCGCGATCATGTAAAACTACAGGTGTGCAGCATGTGGGTCATCACAGATGTGCCAGCACACAGTCATAGTACAACAGCTAAGTTCCACCAATGTTTCACAAATTGCATTCCGAATGTTTCGTTTATGTTAGTAAGCCATAGCTGGGCCAGGTAAGCAGCTCCCCAGCAGAGTCAGCAGTAAACCAGCTAAAGGCTGATTGTGCATTGCTACGTGGGAAGTGACATCCACACTGGTTACCAGTCGTGACCGTATTTCCTCCAGCCATATTCAGTAGGATTCGGTACACGTGCAAAAAGTAACTAAGATATGGTTTTCTGTAATGCGAAACGTAAAATATATTACAAATATAAAGGAAATTGAAAAATGGCGAACAGCACTGGTTCTGAGCTCAGACGGCGGATTTGCTGCGTTACACCACACACATTCTCTTTGTTAGATGGCATTTTTGGCTTGCAAGTAAAGGGTATTCATTGTTGCAGGAATCGCTTCTAACTGTCCACCCTTGCTTTTTGTGAAAAGTCTTTTCCTGCAGCCACTGATTTTTTTTCAGCTGACTTGTTCTATCGTAAATTAAAATGAGAAACTACTATATAAAAGTCATTGCCTTTTCAAGTTTTCATTTCGCCATGGCCAGAAACACTGATTTTGACTAGGGAAAGGCTTTCCAAGTTACCCGAGCAGTTTTCTTCCCTTGACCTCTGAACTGCGATACAGTCTCACAGCCAGTAAAGACATGGAACACTGGTAATGCATTTTGATTGTTAGGACCCAAAGCTGAATAGAATTCATTAGCTGTTAGTCTGCTGATTCTTGCCAGTTCCGATGGACAGCCATGTTTTGAAGCAGATGAGCAATGCAAACAGGAATAACTAACACACCATTGATCACAGGTATAATGAAGATTTTGGAGCAGCCTCAAGCTGCAACATCTGCAGTCTGAAATCAGTCTCATTAGTTCAGTCAGCCAAGAGACATTGCTGTGGGCTGCAAACTGTGGACTTGAACCCAGACCATGGTAGACACGAGTCTTGCATGTCACTTGGTAGCCGTCGCACGCATGAAACTAGGTGCTGGAACACGAAGACGCGTGATTTAAAAGTACCTTTTTACATTTCTTCGGGGCAACACTTTACTGATTGACAAAATCACAGACAAATAAGTGTATGGTACACTATGCTAAAATGTGTTGGCCTCTTTGAAATGTGATGATAATGGACGTGTATTTGCACGTGTATACGATGAGGTAGATACAAGACTGATAGTTCATGTTATAAATACTACAGCTCGAGGCTGCTCCAAAATCCTCATTAAAACGGTGGACAAATGTGTGCTAGTTCTTGATATTTCCTTGATTCACAAACTTTAAAATGTGGAAGAGTCATGGGTGTTCATCATGCAAGAATCAGCAGATTGTAGTAGTCCGTGAGATCTCCTCAGCTTTGTGTCCTAACAATTTATCTGCATATCTGTTTTCCATGACTTTACTGGGTGCGATGCTGTCTCGCAGTTCAGCGATGAAGAGAGGAAATCTGCTTTGGACACTTGGAAAACCTTTTCCGAGTTCGTATCAAGATTTCTGCTCATGGAACGAGGCAAACTTAATGAGGTAATGCCTTTAACAGAGAAGTTTATAATTTTAGTTTAAGCTAGTATAATTCAGCTGGAAAAAAAGTCTATGATTACTGTAAAAGCCTTTCCTCCAAGGAAGAGTGGCATTAAAAAGAGTGGATGTATTTTATTTACATGCCAAGCGGGCCACTTACCTAGGAGGATGTGTGGAGCAATGCAGTAAATCCACAACCTGAGGTGAGACTTTTTTCACCATTTTTTCAATTCCCTTCACACCGTTATTTTCGTTTTGAGTTGCATGAAACCTTCTCTTCGTTATTTCTGGCCACGAGTAACAAATCCTACTGAATATGGCTGGAGGAAAGATGATGACGACTGGCGACCACTGTGGACGTCACTTCCTCCAACATCGAAGTCAATGACTTCACTAGTGCGCTGTGTATGCAATTCAGGCTGTTTGCTACGTTGCAAATGCAGGAAAGTCTAGTTACATTGCACTGCTCTCAGTGTTTGTGATGATAAATGTAATGACAAAGTAATCGCAACTATCCAAAAGAAAATAAAAATAAATTAAAATTACTTTATCACTGTTGGGGTAAGACATACGCTATACATTGACTCTCCCCGTTGCTTGATTTGCTAACCATTGTCTGAGAATGTTGTGTTACTGCCAAAAGAACAATAAGATATTGCCATTTCCTGATCATTTTGTGATAGTATGTGGTAGGGTTACAGTTGCAGGGGCAGAATTATTTTATGTCACGTGTTGCAAACACCTTAATAGGTCGTTCGGGATAAAGTGAGCACTAAAAATTTAACATTTCAAAAAAAAAAATCACTAGCCGTTACTGCATATAATTCAACATAAACTACAGTTGCCTTGCTGCTTGTATGGTTGGCAGCGAAACTACGCAATATAGTTCCGTGTATTTTACGGTTTTAATTCAACAATACTGAAACAAATTCAACCGAAATTGTCATAGATGCATTTTATGTAATTAATAAACTTTTTTTATCAAGCAGTATCGATTCATACTAACTACTTTTACGCGCAAACATCAAGTGACGAGTCCAGAGAGGTTAGGTATTTCCCGGCGTCAGCCGTTACACGCGGAAGGATACGAATTGGTTGAAAATAGAACTTTAGCAGGGCTTTTTTGAGTGCTCACTATATTCTGAATTGCCTATAACAACATTTATATGATGTACAAGCAGTTTGTTCAGCACTTTTATTCACATTTGCTTAAAATTACTAACCATGCAGTTCATTTTGTATTGATTAGTTCTTTGTACCCTTAACATATAAATATACACACATCTCCATTTTTACGGAATGAAAAATGAAAAACTATAACGACCAATTTTGATGGAAATTTGATTATCTTTCATTTATGTATACAACTCTTTTTGCCGGACAAACAATATTTTCAAAGAAAAGTGCCAAAAACAAATTTTGACTAGAATAAGGGGGTTGCTGTCCCCCTTTAGAAGTAATGAGGGGCACCGTTTCTAAAATCATCCAGGGTGGTCCGTTTACCCAGTGCATTAAGTGGCTTGCTTTTATCACCAAGTACAAGTTTCAGGTGATTTTTTTGCCCTTAAAGTGGCCGCCCAGATGACGAATTTTGCGGGTTCGAGGCCTAGAAGTGCGGAAGTGTTAAGGGCTTGTCCCTGAGTTTTTTCAGACTGGTGCCAATAACTCAAATATTTTTTAACCAAAAGTTTTCAAAAAAATTGAGTCAATGTGCAATCACACGATGCACAATACTGTGGACGCGTTTTTTTTTAAATAATGTACCATTCGCCAGCAAAAAAAAATTAATTTCCTTCATTTTTGCTTATTTTCACGACGAAAAACGTGGTACTTTGGGTAATTAAATCTAAAAAAAAAAACCGTTCAGTATAATTATACAAAAAAATTCAGCTACAAATTATAACATATAAGTGTCAAAACTGTGCAGCGAAATTTTGATATGAGTATTAGGTAGCAATAAAAAAAATATTTTCGAAATCACTGCAAAACTCCGTAACAAGGCCTTAAAGTCGACTCAGTATGCGCATCACGACTTATCCTGACCTCTAGACACCAGGCACTAAACTGGCGTGAAAATTTCTATCAGACGACTCACCTCTATGAGACTTTCAGTGGAGATCCTATAATTTTATGACGTATTATTAACTATAAAGCTGTATTGTATATGCCTATACCCTATAAAAAATTCTACTTAAGATTTTTATATCTGAAAAAAGGCACACAAAACACCTATTTTGGCCATATTTGGCGGCTAGAAAATGCGCTGTAATTATTAGTGGTGAACCTTAAATTCCTATATTCATGTATTTTATGCCCGTTGAGATGTTTTTCGAATAATCTTGTAACGGCCGAAGCTATGCACATTGCTCGGCGGCATGGACAGGCGGCTATCTTAAGGGAGTTCACATAGCATAACTGCATAATTTTATGTTTGTACGACACATTGTTAGTTTTAAAGACGTTACTCGTGACCACATTTTCACCTGTGAACAATTTTTTGCTCTAATATTCTTCCCATATCGGCATGTCATAGGCAAAACTTGCAAGTTATGGGGACACGCAAATAACAAAACCCAACTGATATACTCGAATGAAATAATTTACGCTGAAATTAGATAGTACGGAACATATGGTAAACACTTTAAAATCACACAATACAATTTATTTGAAATTTTAAAATATTCTGAAAATAACGAGAATTCTCATTATTCACGGGTTGCCTCCGCGTCCGGCAGGGCCCCAGATGCTCGGGCCAGGCAGAGTGTTTCATCAGCGAACGGGCGCTGGTCGTGATATTACCGTATGAGGCCAGAATGACTCATAACTTGTCCGTGCAAACGGCGACTGAATAGGCCTTTTTCTTCGTCCCCTCCCCCCTGTAACCCCCCCCCCCCCCCTGTCACGTGGGACGCGCCAAACGTGGCCGCGGCCTTGTGTAGGAGGCGCGGACATTTCACCTCTGTTCTTGCGCCACTGGCCTGTGCATCTGCACTCCCGCCCCGCTGTGACGTAGCTGCCCGGCACTATGCTCGGTGGGTCGGCGCTTCAATTCCACCCTCACACACGCTATAGCTGCCGCACGGTTAAGAATTAGTGGACGCTAGTTATTTTTACATTCGAGGAACGGAAACGTGGAAGGCGATAGGTCAAACATAGTGGCGGCTCGTGGGTTGTTGGCAGTTAGGGCTGCAGTTGCCAAGAGCTGTACAGAGTTGTGCGCTGGTTGACTCTACAACCACTCACACTCTGATGTGCAGGTGCCCCTTACTACTGAGTTGTCTAACACATCTAGTAGCCGGCTAGTACTTCATGGTCGTTGGTCTACGGCACGTTCATCAAGAGTGTACAGTTCCGACTAACTGCAGCCCCACCTGGCAACAACCCACGAGCCGCCACTGGAACGTCCGTCATAACACCTCATCGCTAGAGCCGCGATTTTATGGCGAAAAGATTTTTGCAACATTTAGTTTCGATGCGTCATGTGTAGGGACATGAACTTTTCGCGAAAAGAATTTTGCCCCACTTTGTTCCAGTACCTTATGTGCACGTCTGCAGTTCTGCTTCATAGATATTGGCAGCGTGCCTTTGAACTGTGACGTTTCTCATTTGACTGTACCAATCACAATAAGGTTACTGTAACACCACACGTCTGTGATTGCGTGTAAAACCCCACGACACATAATGTCAAAACATCCAATCTCTGACCGTGAAGCAAGTCTGCAGACGTGCACACAAGTCACTGATACAAAGTGAGGCAAATTTCTTTTCGCGAAAAGTTCATGTCTCTAGTCATGTGCACACCTGCAGCTCTGCTACATCGTCTGTGGTTGGATGATTTTACTCTCACTTGCCTTGGCAAATTATAGACGTGCAGACTCACAATAATTTTATTCTGATTGGTGCAGTCAAATGAGAAACGTGTCTGAACAAAGACACGTTGCCAATATCTATGAAGCAGAACTGCAGACGTGCACATTAGGTACTAGAACAAAGTGGGGCAAAATTCTTTTCGCGAAAAGTTAATGTCTCTACCAATAACCTTGAAACAGAACTGCCGATGTGCACGTGAGTCACTGAAACAAAGTGAGGCAAAAATCTTTTCGCCACAAAATCGTGGCTCTACTCATCGCCTCTAGGTGCGAAGGACTAAGTTGCGGTGTTATCGTAGAAACCGTTTTTCAACGGGACTTCAAGTGATAACCCTGTTATTTTATTTGTGGAAAGTATGTGGTATAGTTCCATGCAGGTTTCTATGTTCTGGTTTCCCGGTTATGGTTCATATTTTCTCAATTACAGCAACGTGGAAAAGTTATTTGTAACAGTTTTAAGGAGCTTGGAAATCAAGTTTTTAACTATCGGAAGGTATTTTTAAAATCATAGGGACACAGCTTGAAGTGTGTCGTATTTTCATGGATAAACGCATTGGAAACATTTTTATTAGTTACTCAAGGTAAAATACTTCCCGTACCACGATACAGTACGTCTCACACGCCAGGAACGCTGACTCTTAAATTTAACCTTTTAGAAACACAAATTTCTGCAAAAATAGCACTGAAAATATTACGTTAAATACCGTACATTGTGTAAAATAAAGCTCCATGGTACTGAAGATACAATTGTTCGGCGTTGAGCACCAATAGACTATGTGACATTTGTTACAAATGTATAAAATATTCTTCAACTTTGTTTCAGTTCCAGGAAAATATTTTGTTTTTTAGTCCAATATCGTTTTTATAAATAAAATACTTATTGTAAGTTTGTTTCAAATCTGATAGAGTATAGCAAGTTTTACTGATTCCTCACAAATGATGGGTAGTCTACGGATGCATAGTAATATCCAGTGTACAATGTAATTTGTCAAAATGTCCATATATGAAAGGTTGAATTACCGTGCGTTGCTTATAGACATCTCCAGATTCCGTGTCCAGTAAACACGCTCCCGGCGAGAACGCGTCCGATGTTCTCATGTGGGACGTCGTCAGCCTGTACGTTATATTGGCGCACTCCCGTTTCTCCCGCTCTATCATTCCACAGTAGCTCCTTACTGACGTGTTCCACACAAGAGCTTAAGATAGCGTGGTACAAATTTCAACGCCGAAAGAATTAATCTATAACTGTAGATTTCTTGAAGCCAATTTGCGAAAGTTAAACAATAGAAATCCTAGAGACTAATTTTAGCCAACGTTTTAAACAAAACTGTTTCCAGTGTTACGAACTTCTGAGGCACAATCTCTGACGCCGAAACCTCGTGCATTTAACTGCGGCGCAAGAGATCACCCGTAACGAATTAGTAGTTGTGTATTAATATTTGCTCACAAAGTTGGAAAATACCATTATTTAAGATTGTAATTGAGTACTTTATCCATATTGGCCCCGAAAAAAAACAACGTAGAAATCAGTATAGGTTTTCGTCGTTTATTTATCTACCATGCACTCTTAAGAGCTCGATATTAAGCGTTCACCTACAATCACCACTCTAATACAGAGTTTTCCTATGTAGCTGTTTGATATGTGCTTCCGCATCTCGTTCCCTGTTAGCCTGATTAGACTCTGCACATGAAAGAAAATAAGTATGTTCCAGATTATTGCTATCAAAAATAGTCATTTCTCTTCTGGCACCATTTACACTTACCCCGCAGCACTTTTCTGTTTGCTGCAAATTTTATCAATAAATTTATCCCTCATAAAATCGGTACCTAGAAACTGTCTTTAAATTCCTAACTTGACACTTTAAGTTACAATTCACGTTCACCTTTGCACGTTGGTTACAAAAATAAGAAAATCTGTCCTAATAGTATTGACTTTTAAACTTTATATTTGTCATCATTACAATCCATCCTTGTTACTACATGGTAGTATTAGAAGCTAGAAGCTCAAGTTTGTTGCAAGCCTTCTGTGTTAACATTTCCAGAATATCACTGCGAACTTAGAAGTATAGGTATGTTGACGTTAATAAACATAGCTACATTATATGAAAATTCGAAAAGTTTACAGCTGTAGTCTACTTTGCATTGCTTCACGAACTCTCATTCTGTCTGTGTAGCGAATAGTTTCATAATGTAGAGAAATAAAATTTTGTAACAATATTTACTACTTACTTAAGGAGTAAAGGACGAATAAAAATATAACGATGTTTTTAAAAATAATTTCAAGAGAAACAGCTTTTTCACATGTCGACAAATTACTAAATTATTACATTTTAAAGCAATATTTAATATATTATAGCCCAATGCTATTTTTAGCATGTCGCGTGTAAACAGTTTACTTATAGAACATATTACTTGGTCCACATACGAGTGAAGATAAATTCGTATAGAGATAGAGTGAGCGAAGGAGTGAGAAGGATAGAGGCGGTCAGTGATCGTTTGCATTGGCTACGTGTGCATGACAGTGACATGAGCCGCACTCAAACTAGAGCTGCATAGTCAGCGTCAACAAACAATAGACGACTCTCTGAAGAATTAGAGCACACTATACTCTGAGTTTGGTTAGTACAGATCTTCCATAAATGACCTTCTACAATACGTGTACTGTACCTGTACAGTGGTCAACGAGCCTAAGTAAATGATTCAACAACAACTCTGCTTAAAACTAGGTAACAAAAATACTTAGTTGCTAAAAATTCGGGGAACAATTTTTCATTACTTTTGGCGCAATAACTTCAAAACGTATTTTCCCACGTTTCCCAGAGAAGAAAAATTGCCTGTCCCCTCCCACATCCTGCCTCCTGCCGGCCAATCCAGCTGTCAGCGTTTTATTTTATAAACGTAGAACAAATATTACTCTGTCGTGCTACGTACAAACCTAAAACACATTTTCCTCATATGTTTGTGTGCGGTTTGAATTTTAAAGTTTGAAGAAATTACATTTATATTTTTCTTAGCATTCCAGTCCTCCATTTAGTCTAATCCTCAGGTGAATTTCCTCCACATATTATACCTGTTGACATAAATCATTTCTTTACGCGTCGAGTTGTCGATTGACGGATATGAATAATATGTCAGATGTTTGCATACTAATAATGCATGTGAATTTCAACTTCTACATCGACGGATCCTTGGGTGATGGGGCGATAGGGGATATTGCAGACCCTAAACAAAAATATTCAACACAGTGTGAATGGTTTATTTGTAGGGGCACGATTTTGTCGCGAAAAGATTTTTGCCCCACTTTGTTTTAGTGTCTCTCGTGCACATCGGCAGCTTTTATTCAAGGTTATTGGCAGCGTGTCTTTGTTCAGACACGTTTCTCATTTGACTGCACCAATCAGAATAAGATTATTAAGACTCCATACGTCTGTAATTTGCCAAGGAAAGTGAGAGTAAAATTATCCAATTACGGGCGATGTAGCAGACATGTAGATGTGCACATGACGCATCGAAACCAAATGTTGCAAAAATCTTTTCACCATAAAATCGTGGCTCTATTTAGTTGTAGAGGAAAATGTAGACATTCCGTCAAGCGGGGTTACTTTGTGCAGACTGCGGGTGACTTTATGCTAATTACAATGTTCATTTTGTGGCTGTTTAGTAGGTAAAGTTAAATTTTAAATTGCTGATATAAACATACAGTCTAAAATGCTCAATTGTAGTTACTAATTTTTCACTCAAATAATCTAAAAATGAAATATTCATAATGGCACAAAGTTACTCCTTCTGTCACAAAGTCACCCCACCTCGCTTAACGGTTCACAAAAAGTGTCGGCACTCTTGGAATAACTTTTTTTTACTAAGAAATTCAACGCTCCTAAAACTCATCGCTGGATCCGTGCCTGATTTCAGGTTCACCATGCTTTTGGTTCCTAGCGTCCGTGCAGTAAGTTAACACACCTCATCAAGATTTGAAGCAGTCATGTCTGTCATATTCGCGCAGTAAACAGCACCGCGGTTGAAACGTTGTCTAAGTTCCTTTGTGATTTGCATTTATGATTCTAGGACAAAATCAAATATGTTGAGATTTTTAAATGTTT
This sequence comes from Medauroidea extradentata, assembly GCA_003012365.1. NCBI lineage: Eukaryota > Metazoa > Arthropoda > Insecta > Phasmatodea > Phasmatidae > Medauroidea > Medauroidea extradentata. The sequence continues at coordinate 98,273 of PNEQ01124923.1, forward strand.
GTTGCGATGATGGGAGTTTACAATTAAATTTTATTGGATTATGGACATATGCGCATGTTTAGTTGGTCAAACCTGTGTTGAATGACAAAGTACGAAAAAGAACAAGGGAAAAACAAAACAAATATAAAACGCACACAAAAATAAAAAAAAGCACTCCCAGAGGAATTCTGTCATTTAAATAAAAGTTATATTAGACAACAAAGAATTCTAGAAATAGAATTCAGTCGAATATCGACACAACACACAGATACAAAAGACAGACACAAATATACAACCAGATTCCCAATATGAAACAAGATGGAAACAGACGAAAAACAGTGAACATTCGACAACAAACACAAGACAATAGACAACACAACACAAGTTAAAACCAACGAAAAACTGCAACGTTTCGGGCATTGCGATCTATCTCCGTCTTCAGGCTGAGACACGGCTGGTCGGATCAACAAGATGCGAATGAAGTTCGCTATACATATGTTGTTAAATTATATGACTAAATAAATTCTTATTTGTAATCTTAACAGATTTAGGGGGCTTGTGCGCGTGTGTGTGTGTACAATCATACACAAACAGAAAATGTATAATGTAGTGGATCATGGTGTATCCATGGTATTTTTTTAAACGGGATAGTGTCAATTCGCTGACCCAAAAAAATTTACAAAATTCTAAACCACGTATTGCAAGTTGTTTAATGAATTGCCTTAATTGCCTTACATCTAAGAAAATTGTCGCCGAAGGTAGTTGAATAATGTATTAATCACGAAATGTAATTACGCTGACTTCACTTAATTACTGTAGCGAAGAAACGTTGCCTGGTGAAAGGTCAGCGTAATTTCACGGTGACAGGAGCTTATACTTAATAAGCGGGGATGTCGCGGCTTAATGAGAAACTCGCAGTAATGCAGTTCATTAAGTTGATGCATAGCTGCATTCACTGGCGGCATCTTGCTTCTGTCGCTCGTCGCTCTCCACCATCCTCTAGTACTTCACTGCAAGACATTAGCTACGACCTTGGCAGTTGACTGCTTGGAGAATGCCTTGAATTACCGTGATATTCCTGGTATCGCTTGCCGAATGTAATAAACGCACAGATGTGGCGCTGATACCCATACCGACTAAATTACAGAAAAAGATATTATCTTCCTTGAAGTAGTCATTGGAACATAATGTGGTTAACAAATCTTTTTGTGGCTCTTTGTGATATATTGTAGACACACGCCACTGCAGTGCCAAGTTCGAAACGAGGAAAAACAAGTAACGGAAATCAAATCGATTTTGGCTGCACTGTACGCTGAAAAAAAAAAAACTTTGTGCCCACTATAAAATATTTTGTCTTTATGGACCTCACCAAATTTTTTGTTATCATTAAAGATGTTCGCTGCCTCCAGGAAAGTTTTGTGGACTACAAAAATGTAACCACTACGGAAAAATTAACCATACGGTGCATATTGACAGGAACATTTGTCGGTCATCTCAAGACCGTTTTTTGTACAGCTCTAGTGTAGTACGCTATGTGATGACTACATCCAAAACTGTAAGTTCTTCCTTTATTGTTTTCTCTTGTTTCAGTCTCGGTTTTCTGAGAAGACATAGAAATGAAATGGCGCTCGTCCACATTATTTCACATAATCCTTTACATACATTACATGACTCTTCAAAAGACAATTTTATTGCAATCGCTGTCATGTATTACGTTCACTAGTGATTTATGGGAAAAATATGAGTTGTGCACGGGTCATGATTGTGGCAAAGGCCTCGTTTTTCTATCGTCTGAAATATTTTATGACTGATTCATTTATCTAGGTAGATTGCTCGTGCGTATCGTAAGCTAACTAGAAAATAGGCTTTCATATGTTTGACGGGCAGTTTATATTAATTGCATACATTTACACAAACATCAAAAATTACTCAAATAATTACTCACGAATATTTTCTCACTAGAGTGTTGCGTTGAAAATAATCATAAAATAATATTAAGCACTTGTTAAATCATTACATAGAATATTCATAATTGGCCTCTGAGGTTGCCATCCTTTGGTTTCCTTAAAACGGACCTTAAAATGCGGTCGTAAATGATTAGTTGTTTGTGTGAATTGTGAATTTATTTTCTGCTAAACACAAATTGAATTTTAATAATTTAATTCGATTTTATAATAACAATCACAAGAACATTTCACTTGCAGTTACTTGCAACTTACAATGAAGAAATTTAAGATGAAGCTGTTACATTATCATTATTGAAACAACGTAACCGCAGTTCTGATCGAAATTATTGTTGACTGCTGCATTTGAAGACAGATGAATGTGTTTAAAAGAGTCTAAGTAGAGAATAATGAGCAGTAAGTAACTTTGGTGACCACGCAAACACGCAGTCAAGTTTCCAGCCTCTAGCCATGTCAGCCTGGGAGTGTTTACAAACATTTCTGCTGTGGTAAACTTCTAAACGTTGGCGGTGAGAAGTGAATTTTCTCGTGTGTTTCCTTTTCCCCCACTCTCAGCTGCAACATGGTGCATCTCTACCCTTTTCACACTAACGCTTTACGTTAGAATGAATATGTGTGCCTCTTTTACAAAGCAGCAGGTTTCGCTTGGCATCGATAATTTCTTATCCATTCTTATCGTGATAAATTCCTAGAAGTTTTGAATGTGAGTTGTGAGAATAAAAATAAATTACTAACTTATATGGTCCGCCCATTTTGTAACACCAACATAATGTGTTAGTGAAATTTATTATAAGGAAACATTATTGTCCACTTTTTGAATTGAATAAAGTTAAAAAATAGACGTTACACTAGTTTCATTTCACTAACTAATATACATTGCAGATTCAAGTCGTTTGTGGCATGCGTGTAGCGAACTTTAGTTTCTTATATTACTGGAATAAAACATTATCACTAACAGAAACAATTGCTGGCAGGATTTTCAATTTGAAAACTTCTGCATTTGTAGATACAGAATTTTTTCTCTTGTAGCTATCACTTTCTTAATGACAAGAAGATTAATTTTCTATGAACATAAAATTCAAAACATTTTCCAAACAACATTTTTATTCCAAATCCATCATCTCAACATTTATTAGGACTATAGCGTTTGACGAGTTGTATTTACTTACTACTATCATACATATAAATGTACGACTAACCGAAAATGTAAGAAATGCCTTTAATATTACACATTACAAATTAGAACTAACAGTTTATATTTTATTTAAGCATTTAGAAGCTAACGTTTCTTATATGTTATTTTACTCAGGTACCTTCTCAATCTAACCACCTTCGTATCTAGCCAAATAAAGTAACGAAATCTTACTTTCCGATTTATTTCTATACGTGGTTCTGAGCATTCAATTTCTCTTAAACATCCATGAGAAATGTTTAACCCATCACTGATGTGTTTCAAGTGTCGAATTTTTCCCATGAAGTTCAACATGAAGATTTATAGAGATATTTTTTTATTCATGTTAGTTTGCTTATCACATATGAAGTAACAGTTAATTCAAAACTCATTATTTTCTGTTTGACTAGGTTATTGTTGTTCGCTTGCTTTGTAGTAAACATTCATAGTTCATGAGCAAACGAATATTTTACGACTTCAGTGGCCTGCATGTTACAACGTACTGGCCTGTGTACACCCAAGGCTTAACTGCTAGTCACAATGAACTGATAGACGGGGCTCTAGTATGCATAGGATATTGGATTATAACCTGATGGTCATTAAACTCGCGAATTTTTCCTGTCCCTTATAATTACGCATAAGAATGCTGCCTCGTACCAAACTAACGGTATTCTTCGTAACAGACCGCCGTGAATTCTAAGCTACTATTCGTGAGTTCTCAGTTTTTTAGTCACATTTTCCCATAGACAGCCTGTCACAGAAACCTACTTACAGAGGGGCGTGGTGGTGTTGTTGACAGATCACTCACCTTCCATCACAGCTATTCGGGTTCTATTGCATATGAAATTGCTTCCGTTGAAGGCGTGTGGGGAATGTGGTGGAATTGTCGTTGGCCGACCCGTTTTATCGCAGTGTTCCAATCGCCCCGTGTTTTACATCCCTCTTTGCTACGTACTCACCTCATATCATTCTTACCAGCACTCTGAACCTAGCTGTTAATAGGAGTTTCCTTTAAAATCTATGTTTGCGCGTATATGCATTATGTCCGTAAACAACTGTTCTGGGAGCATAGTTTGTTTCTAGGAAGGGTAAATAACTATTATCTGTAGACGCCACCTTTTACTTTAGTCCTATCGTAAGCCACTGGAGAGGATAAAATAGTGAAAGTGGTTTGAAATGTCATTTTTTAGGGTGTTTGCGCTTAGTTTCCTGCGATCAACGGCGGAAAAATATATCTTGGCGTCTGTAAGAATATAAATATACAGTAGTAGGAAGAGGATACTCGAGTGCCAGAGTATCACACACACAGTGCAGATATTATGAGTGGGAGCTCGTAGGCAATCTGCGTACCTCAAAAGTGTGAAATTAAATGACGCCGTATGATGAAGAAGCGCCGGAGTGAGGGAGGCGGGGAAAGCTGGAGATCCCCGAGAATCCCGCCGGTCAGCGACATCGTCCGGCACGATTCTCACATGCGAAAATCCGGGGAACGACCCCACCGGGTGTCAAACCCGGATCGCCTAGGCGGGATGCGTGTGGTCTGACCACCGGTCGCTGGCCTCTGTAGTTCAGTCCTGTGGTTTTTGACACGTGCAATAATAATAATACACAGTTACTTAGCTAATTTCCGTGCTACTGGACTACAACGAATACGAACGGCGACGAGGTAAGGCCGACTCATACTTGCGCGCCTGTTGCTTCGTCTGCACTATGCACAAGACGTTCAAACTGAGCAGTTTGACATGTTAGAGGCTTAGAAACAACGGTGCTATATAGGCGACCTTGAAGCGCGTATCAAAATGCCACTTCACCACAAAAAGTCAAGCACTGAACTAGCGTGCAAGGTTCCTGCTCATCCTTTTTTACTACGGGACAATTTTTCTGTGTAAAGTTTATATCAACGTTCCGTGCGTATTTATATCTGAGTTTCGCATACGTTCGGTTAGTACATATTGAAGTACGGCAGCCTTAGCTATGTTGGAACGCTTCGAAACAATGCTTTGAACGAGTACCGTGTCTTAAAAATGGCATTCCGTACTGGCCCGAAGTGTTTTTCGTTTCGTACATTGGCACAATGGGCACATGTAGAATAATTTCGTAAAAAATAAACGTATCTGCCCGCATATCACAACACCTTTAAAGCACGTAGTAGGCCAAATCTCTCTGGTCCACTTTGTGATTTATTCTAAATACACTGAATTATGTGAACGCTGTTAGTCACTGGCAAGACGATTGGCTATGTATCAACCCACCTGCTTTCCTCAGCACAATACGCATAAGACTACCTACACACTACGCCACAATACACGGCTTGAGAGGCAGGAAAATCGCGAGAATTTCCCACGACAGATTGCACTGCAAGGCTGCGTTGTGTCCTGCGCTTTGTTTGGTGGACAGCTGTTGTGTGGCACTACTTAGCTGTTCACAGAAGCATCATAGATAACAATGACGTCAGGACGTCAGACATCAGTACGTTACGTTCAGGCGTATCAATCATTGAACATTACCGTGATGTATCACTGTATATAGTGCGTGCAGCTGGTCACAGAGCCTCGAGAGTTCAATTCACTGTAGTGTCGATGCAACTTACTGAAAACCAATTTTGTAGTATTTTTTATATTTCTTGGCGTTCTTCTGTTTCTACTAAACATATTAAAACCACTTAAGCGTCTACTAAATGACAATAATTTTGAGCTGTTTTATAGGGAAATGTGACAATAAACGGAGGTCAAAAGTGTCGTAACATCCTTGTTAAAATACTAATTTAAAAATTAAAAATGGCTTTACCTAAGCAAGTTTCACAACTCCCACAAAAATAAAATAAGCGGTGTATCGGAAAAAATATAAACTATCATTTCTAACTGCATACTTCCTAAAGAAGTGTCTAGATATCATTTCTGCACAAACGCTCTCGACATTTACTTACTTTCGCATTGCCCTTACATAAAACTGCTTGAAATTATGTTTTATCCCCCCTTTAAGGGTCTAATTACGTTTTTTGATGTTTTGGGCCTTATTATGGATGTCGAATTGAAATGATAATATCGACGATAGTTCTTCGGATTCGAGTTATATTCAGGAAGAATCGAAAACACATTTCACCACTTTATCACCTCTTTAACATTATAACAGTTCAGTGGCTGCTAGTAAGTTGTCATTAGCTACAGTTGGCACTGGCCTACAGGTTCCACATACTGAGTTGTTAGAACAGGTTCAACATCCAGTAGATCTTTCATATGGTCATTGATATACGGCACATTCACCTGGAGTTTAAATTTCTAACGACGAAACCCTCCGGCAACGACTCTCCGGACACCACCGGATCAACACCATGTAAGTTAGCCAAGCAATGGATGATGTAATTTAACCGTTAATTCCTTGTAGCTTTCCTATAGGTACACCGCGTCCTTAACTGAATAGGCAGAGGCACTAGTATTTCGCGTATTTATCTGACAGTATCCTAGACTTCTCAGTCTACACACGCTCTGGCAAAAATCTAATATCCGCTAGGTTCTAAACGTACAAGCGGACAGCACATGCCATCCCTATGAATTATTTCCTGACTGGCTTGTAGTTGTCAAAGGTATGCCAAGACAACTGTCGTATATTCGCTGGGGACCTCAAAAATTGGCGTGTTCATTTGATCACAACATAATTCGCCAAACTGTAAGTTCGGGTAAGTTTCCCAATTGGCTCTTGACTTGTTGGCTGCAAGCCAATTATAAATAAGCAGCTAAATGCAGACCCAATCAGGTGGTATTACTATGTCAGCAAGCAGTTGTCTTCGCAGCTAACTTACTCTTGGAGGACCTCGAACCCGCGAGTTTTCGCTGTCTTTTCTTAATCACAGAATGGGCAGTGAAATATACCTTCCTGACATTCAACGATCTGGAATAAATAACTAGGGACACGAAAAATTCGCAGCAGGTTATATATAATCCCCGGACCTATAATTACCCGAGCAAGCTCCGTGACGTGACTGGCTCTGCGTCATCGTATCTTTGCGTGCTCGCATTTAGAACATTTCGCGAATTCAATTACCTATAGGCTAGAATACATTTTACTATGCCTACTCAGGCCCCGTCTATTCATTCAATCATTGTCTACTGTTCCATAGAGTAGCAGCTAGTGGACAAATAGTAGGGGCGTGAGTATGCAATGTACAATGGATTCTAGCTTACAGATAATTGAATTCGCGAAATTTCCCAGTCCCTAATTTCAGGATATGTGAGCATCTAACAACTTATCTCATGTCATTGGTTGGAAACGTCCTTTAGGCACGCCACGCAGACTGCCGGCCAACAGTAGACAGATGAGCGCACAGTACCTTGCAGTCTAGTCTGCTGTCTGATTACCCTGCGGATGTGGTCATATGTATACTGGAGAAACTGGCAGAGCTCTTTCAACACGCATCAAAGAACATAAAAACTATTGCAAGAAAGGCGAAACCCAAAAATCTAGATTGGCCGAACATGCATGGGAAAATAGCCACAAAATTCTTTGGGAAGAATCTAAACCACTTACACAGGAAACTGACAATATTAAAAGAAAAATCAAAGAATCAGCCTTTATTATTAGCAATAGCAATATTTTCAGTCAACAGAGTATTGAATTAAAAAATATGTGGATCCCATTGATTAAGAGAGAAACAACTTTACAGCACAAAACAAAAACACACACTCAATCCATCACAACCAATCAGAGTCAATCTATGCTGCGCGACCAATCAGGAGACAGCTCGTCTCCCATTGGCTGAGCAGGATAAGTGGGCTTAGCCTATATATACCCATGGTTTTTCCAGTCTCCTCATCAGTAGGGCCCGGTAATTTTCGCGAAAAGATTTTTGCCCCACTTGGTTTCAGTGTCTTACGCGCACACCTGCTGCTAAACTTCGTGATTATTGGCAGAGTGTTTTTATGCAGAGTTAGTATTCATTTGACTGTGCCAATCAGTGTACGGATAACTGCGACACAACATGTCTGTGATTTGCGGGTTTAACCTCAAGACGCTGGGTGTTACGGCATCCAATCACTGACCAAAAAGCAGAGATGCAGGTGCGCACGTAAGGCACTGAAACAAAGTGCTGCAAAAATCTTTTCGCGAAAACTACCGGGCCCTA